>CM052159.1:10138642-10182996 GCA_028455555.1 Augochlorella aurata
ACCAGTATGATAATTGTTGTAAATTCGTTGAACAGACCAGATCGTCGTTGTAGCTGTCACGGAGCATGACAGTGATGCCTAACTGTCAAATCGTGAGACCGAGGAGTGCAGCACTGGACTACCTTGTTATAGGAAAGCGTTGTATTAGAGGAAGCCAATGTTGTAATAAACTGTGTGCATATATGTTGTATAATAAACTAAATCATTGACACGTTTATGGTAAACTGTAATAGCGTTGTAAAATTGTTACTGTCGCACCAATATATACGGCGACGTTCGATATGTGTACACTGCGCATGGTGCCCAGATGATTAAGCCGGATTTCAAGTCGAAGGAGTGGGGATAGGTCACGTGACACGACGACGGTATAGGAGCAGAAGTTATGCTCCCTACGCCACTGAACGACGGCCGCCGCGCCACGTGACCTACCCTCATTCCTTCGGCTTGAAATCTAACATAACCATTTGGCTACCACGACTCTGCGTGCAGTAGTATGGTGAATCATGCCAATTAATGATCGTTCCCGATGCAGGAGAAGTAATATCGCTGAATTTTGTATTGCAATGCAAATTAATAAAGTGCTGCTACATAAGGTGTTTCAAAAATGTAAGATTAATTTCATAGAGATTGTTAGAAATTGTAGAAGGAATTGTTGTAATCAATTAAAGCAAATTGTTAATTGTCAATTTTAAGTTTGCGTGTTGTAGTTTAGTCGGAAAAATTTATGTGAGTGTTTCATGGGGTAATTCGAAAAGGAAAACGAAAAAGTTTAATCGAGATGTTTCGAGATAAAAAGAAGATTTTTATAATTTGTTCGTAATTTTATGTTCGAGCAATTTAAAATTTGACAAAAATTCTGTTCGCATTATTTGAGATTTCTAGAGCTGTTCGCTGGCGTAATGAAAAATATTTAGCACGATAATGGCTGATCGAACTGTAGCGATGCAAATGGCGTAGGCTTAGGTGCAGTGACATAGACATCATTATCATGATTAGCGACCATTTTTTTTATAATGCATTGTACATGTAGCTGAGGCAGTGCGCATAAATTAGACGTAAACAATAATGTATTACCTAGATATTGAGGCATATTCGAGTATATGCATACAGCTACAATAAAATGAACTAATGTGATATTGTACAAATTTGTTGTTGATGTCCAATTTTAGTAGAAGTATATATTCAATCACTATGAATATTTACACAATGCTGCTTGCATTTATATCATTTTGTTCTGGTTGAACGCATTTTTTAATCAGAAACCAAACTATATTTATTTAAATTATTCTATTTTTACTTAGCCTTCATTTATCAGAAATTGGTCATTAATACGTAAGTAATACATTTTTTAAAATTTGTAGTTAGTTAATTATTATGATTTATACTATAAAATTGCAATGTTATCAATTACTATTATCGTAATAATATTATTGTTATAATAATACATTACTAATATATCTTATTAATAGTATTATTACAATAATGATATTATTATACTTTATTATTAATATTATATATTGGCAGTAATGGATATAGTAAATTAATTATTTAATTATTACAGCTAATTTTTCTATCACATTATTGAATAAATCTATTCCTACAATTATGTTAATGTAAAGAATTAATACAAAAACGTGAAAGTAACAATTTATGTTTTAACTCATTATAATGTATATAACATCATTTGTTAAATTAAATCAATCAGTTTTCCAATCAAGAAAAAGAAATTCCTTCATCTCGTTTTTTCGTCGTCAGTGATCAAATTTATATTATTATGCTTGCTGAAAAATAATCAACTTTTGGTAAGTACTATGATAAGTGTAATCGTGAATCTTCTGAAAACAATGTCAATTAAATAAAGCAATAATGGATGACATAACTATGAATGCACTGCATTCTGTAACTTATTGGTAATTGCATAGAAAATGCAATTTCAACAATCTTAAAATTGTTTGTCAAGGTCATCATTCTGAAAAGTTTCAAATCACCGATACACTGACACAGATTATTTTTAAATTCGCTGTTAACTAACTGTAATAATTAGTTACCAATGAACAGTCAGTAAAGTTTTATTAATCCTTCGCTATAATAATCGGCAGAGTGTTCCAAAACTGTCTTTTTACCTAAGAAGTTATTCCTGAGGCGATTTGAAGTAATTTTTTCCTTTACGGAAATGTTCTTCGCGCCTCCGTTAACGAGTTATTCACGAAAAACGCAAACCAATCAGAGTGCGACTACGGCGGAGTCAGCCACGCCTTCGCGACCAATACCGCGTCCCGCAAGCTATCTCTGATTGGTCCGTGGTTTTCTTTACAAAGGAAGAAATTACTTCGAATCACCATCTTGTATACTATCATCTTGTATAATTGGTTTCTAATGTTTATAAATTTCCTACAACGTAGCAGTATTTTTTTAGGAGGCTCATCAAATTTTTGGCATCTTTTTGTATAACTGGGCTGGGATTGAAATAATGATTGCACAATGAATAGAGCTTTTCTTCATGATCCATTTATTAAAAATATGCACTAATTCACATAGAGTGGTGTACGTGTATGTTGTGTTCTCTGGTGTGTGTACTTGTATATTTCATTACTTTCAATTAGATTAAAGTATGACACGATCATTAATATTGTCCTCTATCTACGCGTTCAGACACTTCTAGCTTAGTAGATTCTCAAAATATATATAATAATTAAATTTTGAATTTCTAACTAGAATCTTGAATATCGTTTTCTCGCTTTCTCACGGTATTCCATCTTTCTCGCATGAACGTCATTTATTATGACTCATTTCCCACTCGATTGGTCGGTTTCGCAGGTATTCTTTGTTTCCCGAAGATCTTCGCGTTCCTATCTCGCGCTTCAAGTTATGCCAATGGGACCAGGCCGCCATTAACGAACAAGCAAAATGTCGTTCCTCGAAATGGAACGCAGTTATACGTAGGCTGTACAATAATTAGACTGTGCATCTTTATGCATTTATGCAACTTGGAAATATCGAGACTAATATCAGCCTCAAAATTCATTAAAATTCCAGACCGTTTTCTTTCGTTTTGCAATTAGTATTTGTTTTCAGAAAATGAAATTTACTTAAAATCTTCCTATTTTTCTAAAATCTGGAGTAAAATTTCTTTCCTTTTCCTCAAACATTTTATTTGAATCTTAACTAAATAATTATTTTATAGCATTTCTCAAGATAAAAATTGAAATGCATTCTTTTGAGTTTGTGTAAAAGGAATAGAAATTTTATTTAAATAATTCTTCGGCATTTTTCTCTTTGTTTGCAAGAAGGAAATCATTTATTTCTGAATTTCTGTTTCAATTTCCTTTTTGTAACTTTTTACATAAAATCCTGCAGTCTAATGATGATTTGTTTGTAACGCGTAACTTACGGCGACGCACATATTGCAAGATTTGTTGTGTGATCACTAGACTACAAAATTCTATAAAAACTGTTCTTTCGTGGAAAATTTTATTTTATTTCAATAATTCGTTCATACAAATTTCTACTTTGTCGAAGTCAGAGAAAGGAAGAAGTTGCGGAAAATATTTCAAAGTTATTGACCTTTGTTATAAATGCATAATTACCGGCAGTTTAATTATTATAAAACAGTACGATCTTCTTTTGTTAATTTTGGATCCTGGTCACGTACTTTTGACCGGCAGTGTATATATACATATACACATATCTATAGCGTGTTCGTATCAACTTTACTTGCTGAAGTATGTCAAAAATGAACTGAAAATACTGAAAGAACGTTTTTGTATATAATCATTGTTAAAAACAGTTTTTAAATATTTATAGTTCCTTCTGATATATATCAGCGAGTCGAGTTAATACACTATAATAATTATGGTGAATATACAGCTATGAGTTTCGCGTAGATTTACAATTTCGATTTAGTTTTTAACATGGCACAACCACGCATCCTTATTTATCCGTAGAGGCTCATGGATCTCATTTATGGCACCGATCATCTATATGCGATATCGTAATAAACAGTCAAACATTATTAGAAGAATTTAGTAATGCTAAAAACATATTATTTCCTATTTGAAAAACTTTTCTGTTCATTTATATACTAATCAATTACCATAATTTATTTGAATTTGATCAATGTATTTGAATCATTGTTTACTTCTATTTAATCAATTTCATTGATTCATTATTTACTGGAATTCAAATAATCTAGTTGACTCATTATGTACTTTAATTCAAAGTATAAATTATATAAATCCAGCATACAAGGTACAGTAGCAGAAGTATAGTCATCACGTGACAAGACGCCCCACTGCCTATAGTAGGTAGTAAGTGGGGGAATGTGAACACAAAGGAGTCTCCTTGTCGCGTGAAGACTATACACGTAACTATACCCAAAATACTGTATAAATCAAGCATTTTTTTTTAATTAAGTTAGAAAAGGTAATAAGGACATCTGTAATTTTGTTTATTTCATTTTCTTTCTCTTTTAATAAATTTCATTAATGTTAAATATTTAAATGTTATAATATCGTAACTATTGTGATACCATTTCATCTAAATATGGCAATATTGAAATTATTATACTATCATAGTGAAATATATTTTTCTGTATTTCTTGAATCTTCCTGCCTCCAAATATTGTAATATTGCAATATTTGAAATATTATAAATATTAAAATATTATGAGTATTAAAGTATAACGAATATTAAAATATTAGTATTGTTACTTGAAATATTTGATTAAGATATTGAAAATTGTTGGTAATTGCTGTTACTTTCTGTGACGGATAAAACAACTACCATAAGAGCAGATCCATGAACGTTCTCACGGGAATTGCCAAGTGCCTAATCGCAGTATAGTCTGGAAAGGCAGAATTTTCATGATATTTCGAATGGCTCAAGTTATAAGTTGTAACTTAAAACATTAATACATTTGCTTTGTGAATCAGATTACCTGGTGACTTTCGATCGTGGCTAATCTACAGATTTAGAATTAACAGCGTACGATTGGAAGAATAATATTACATTCAAAGAAAAAACGTGGTCGAATAATGATATTATATGCACATCACTGAGTGATTCAATGTTTTCTAAAAAAGAAAAAAAAATTATACATCTGCTACGAGCAAAAGTGATGGTCATTTTGTTAAAAAAATGCAGTACAACTTGTAATTTCTATGGAATAAGATCAAATAAAATATTTATTTCGATATATTTATTTGTAATAAATATTCGTGTTATATGGTGAAAGTACAAAGTAAAAATGTATAAGATTAGAGTTGCTCAGAATCTAATACATTTTAATATACGATTATAATAAAATATTTGCAAGAATGAATAAGGGACAGAAATTTTTATTAAATATTTAATCATTGAGGAATAACTAATTAAACTAACTTATTAAGAAACGACCATCCTTTCTGATAAAAATAAATCTACAATGTCCGAGATAAACAACAAATAAAAAACTTCGTAGAAATAGTGAATTACTCATTGTTGCGCTAGAAATATAATGAAGCAACGTAAAATACAATAGAACATTTATAAAAACATTGAAGAAGGTACCCCCTGGGTGTGTATGGCACTGCATACAAGTATATAAAGAAAAATAACCAGAATAAAAGTTCGATTTTCATCGAATACAATACACTATTACATTAGCAAACCTGAATTATACGGTATAGTACAATGAGCGTTATAGATTAGAAGCCGAGAAATATTTTCAAATATTAGTTTATCAGATCGTTGCACTAAAAATGGCGCTCTTTAATTTACAGTTTTTTCAAAACTGTCGAAAATTTCGAATTAAAAATGACGTGTTTGTTTATGACAATATTTATGCTGAAACTTGTTTAATCATGATTTTACTTATCTATGTAAATACGAAGACTGCTAAAATGTTTACTTAAATATAAACTGGGTTTATTCATTTATATAAACATAGAAATAGTTGAATTATATATATATATATTTTTTACTCGGTCACGGTACACAAGGTTATTAATTATTAAATATAGAACCAAAAAAACATCCATTTTCTAATAATGGTAGTTCCATTTAGCATATATGTTTGTTATTTATAACTAAAGTATATGGAATCTAATTTGATCGCAGTTATAAATACAGCAAAATGTTCGCATGGAAAGTGTTCTATTTTTAATAATTAATAAACTCATTGAAAAATGATGGAACGTTAGCCTATTTTGAAATTCACTTCGGTCGAATCTTTAGAATTCATTCTACGCGCTATCATAATCGGCCAAGATCGCGGGTTATAGTAACGATGTGTCTTGTTTAGGCAAAACTCGTTCTACGCTATGCAACACTTACATTTCTATACTTAAATACAAAAGTTACCAAAGTATCGATTTGAATATAAAATATTTTGCAAAATAGAAAATTCGCTAGACTATTTAGTAAAACAGAAATGAAAATTTTCTATTTACATGAATGTATAGTCATCACGCGACAAGTAGGCGCCTTCGCGGTTACCCCCCCCCCCCCCCCCTTACTAGCTGCCCCACAACCGCAGCTAGTAAGAGGAGGTATATAGACACAAACGTGCCTTCTTGTCGCGTGAGGACTATACACGTAACTAAAAGTCAATTCTTCAATTTCGAATTTCTTAATTTCAGTATAAATCGTGTCAATACCTCGAAAGTAAATACAATACTAATTCGTCCAATTGATTTTTAACGGAAAATCGCCATTTCATATGCAAATACCTAATATTCAATAATAGCAAAGCATTTTTTGAACGTCTTATTTACGTCAATTGTTCAAACGTAATCAACAATATTCATTATCAAACTAATCCTTAAGACCCCTTAATGAGTAATAAATAATTGCAAAAGACACAATGTTCCTTGATTATTATAATTGGTTTCTGTTCGTTAACAAGGTATTGGTAATCATACATTGTTAGTAAAATATTAACAAAACAATTTGACACATGTATACATATTACGTACATATAAAATTATGAATAAAATCTCTCAAATAGAAGGTTCGGTTTACCATTGTTCATCGATTAAATCTTGAGTAATCTCGTTAGTATTGCTTTATAGAAATCATACATCGACAAAACAATTTGCATCTTTTACTCGATCTTTTGTCTCCGTTTAAATAGAAATCGTAGAATTTTTCATTTGCTTAATTGTACAACATTTACATTGATTGTACAACACCCTCGAGACTATAAATGAAAGAGCGAAACTGTAATCGAATATTATTATAAAACTTCAATTACAAATACACTGGAAACAAACATTTTTCAAAATAGAACGTTATTCACGTTTTCGAATATAGCAATATAAAAGCAAAATATTTAGATATCAAACGCAATCGATTGCAAGAAATAGGGTACTGTCTACGACAGAAGTCTGTTTCCCGCCAAATTTCAAATATTCGAAACTTTTCGGAAACTCTTTGAAACGATTATTATTATACTTTTCGGAAATTAAATGAGCTGAAAATGTTATACAGTTTACGATGATTTGTAGTGTCAAATGAATTGAAATTACTATTTTGTTGTTACAGTGTATGAAGTATAAAACATGTCTACATTAGACCAATGAATTTATTTCTATTTATCTCTTATTTCGATCCTGTTATAATGTCCACTCAATGACAATTAACAATATTGCTTAACCAAAATTTATAAAGACTGCAACATTTTAATTTCTTCGAAATATTCGAAATTTTTCGGTGAAACGCAAACTTTCGTGGACGACTGTATTGCAAACACACACTCGAACTGTTAATCTTCGTCTACTCGCATTCGAAATTCTCGGAAAAAATGCTCCCACAAGAACAGTAAATCACGACATTGTGTTCCGCTGTGACGAGAATCACATTTTACAGTCACGTAATCTTAGAACTACGATAAAATATTATAAATCTCAACTAAACACTGCGCACTATTATCGTTACTCGGTAATTACCAATGTAAATATATAAAAACTGATGTGGATCCATAACGTCGGCATCGGTATTGTATATCGGACAAGTTAAATCTACGGTAAAATGTTGAGAAGAAAAATGTATCTTGCGTAACGGAACAAGTGCAAATTAAGAGAAATCGAGGCTCAGGTCGAGCAGAGGGAAAATCATTCGGAAAAATCGGTAAATATAGTTCTTTCTTTCTTTTCTTCTTTACAATTCACTTCGAAATCCTCGGGGAATTAGAGGATCGCACAAACTGTGCACGTTTCTTCGGTTTTCGACGGTCAACGACGCACCTAGACACATTCAGGCTAGCATGTATTGCTCCGGATGACTATACAAATTTCGTTTGAAACTAGGACAATGTCATTTTGTAATTTCTATTAATTCCTTCGAGTTGAAATCTTTGTTCTTCGCGTTTGAGAGGAGTAGCAGCAGCATTAATACTGTAAATAATCGATTTGCTTTTTGCGTTGAAAGATTCATTCTCTGAGATTTCTGAATCATTCTCGCTCCTGTTACTCGCAAAGCATGGACCGCAACTTTTTAAATTATTTAGGCAAAATATGATTTTTGTGTCATTTCGTGAAATTACAAACTCATTCGATGTGGAACACTATCTCATAACTAGACTGCGGATTTTTGTACAAAATACAAATTGTTTATCTCAATTGCAACAGACACAATGTAAATAAAAATCTGTTTCAGTAGGCAAAATGTATAGAAAATACAAAATTCGTTTAAATTCAGTACATTTTATATTTTCTTTTAATGTAAAATTTTAATAATATTTCAACAAATTCTATTACAATTTTATTTCAATTTTATTGCAATATTATGAACATTCTAGTGCAATTTTATTTCAATTCTATCACAATTTTATTGTAATTTTCAATAAATTCTATTTCAATTTTATTGTAACTTCAATTGAATATTATTTCAATTTTATCGTTGCTTCAATTCAATTTAATCTTAATTTGATCGTAATTTTAATTCAATTTTATATCATCTCTCCATAAAAATGTAATATTCCAATATTACCAGTAATTAAAATGCACTCCAATTTTGTCAAATTTGTCAATAAAATTATGCTCCAATTAATAAAACTTGTTCGACAGTATAACAGCAAAATTTGTATTTCATTATACTTCACAGCCGCCGATAAATTTCAAAAAAATCTGCAGCCAGTAATTACTGTTCCCGTTTTCATCAATACCAAAGCAGAACGCAATTATAGAACAAAAATGTCAAACCGGCAGAACAAATCGACGAATCATGCTATCTGCCTATACTATCTTTTTACAATTGTACAGTATAATAACCATTACAAAATGATCAGACATAATAATAAATATGGTCGCACGATGATTCGTAACGAGCAGAATAACGTTTCTCTAATTTTGGCAGTGTAGAACCATAACAACGATCGTGGTCGCGTTCTCCTGAATGTGTGGATCGTTCGTGATCGTTTCACCATCGAGTGCAAATCAAAGTCAAAAGCTACGTGGACGTCAATTCTCTTCGCTTTCCATTTCGCCGTTCTCACGCAGCGGGGATCTGAACCTCTGATCTATGATTTCGGATGATCTACGATTTCGAAAGGAAACACCTCGAAGACGTTTCGAGATCTCGCGCGGGCGTGTTCTCGCATTGACTACCCATCGGAAGGGGTGCACTAAACGTCACTAAAAGTAGCTTAAACAAGACCTGAATAAGTTTATCACTAACATGGCAGATTCTTTTTGAGAAAAGTCAAAAAATATCTTCCTTTACTCTAGAAAATAAACTCGCTGCTCGCAAGATATTTATAGGATGCACCGTTCGTCCAAACGCATCTATCGAAACTGTAATTGCGAACTCTTTTTATTCACTATACAATTGACCTTTCACAGATTTGCAACATTGTGTAGGCGTTTCTAACCGATTTTCGAGAGCTGGGACGTTGAATTTTGAAGATATTTCGCCCTTTAATGATCACAGTTACGCGGTTGTAATTTGCTCAATTGTATTCTGTATTCCCTGAACAAGGTGGCATAACTTTTTGTTACACTTTGCAGTCGGAAACTTGGTTTATATTACTATTTCTCACGCTCAAAGCGCGTCAATTTTTAAGATTTTCGAATGCAAGAATTTTCATATTTTCAGAATCTTTTACTATGATGTCATTAGATCTATTGTTATGGGACTTCAATGTACTTTTTTATTCGTATTGCAATAATGTCTACGAATCTTTAAACAAGGAAGAAACGAACATTGAGCTTTTTTCGTAATTATTGATGTTAAAGCTAAAAAGATTCGCAAAGTTGGAAATTGCAGTTTTTCCATCGGAATTAAGTTTAAATTTTGAATTTTCAAAATTGAATTTAAATCAAAAGGAAGTTATAGATTTGAATCGAGGTCAGTGACATTTGTCAGAAGAGTCTAGACAGAGTTGCAAATCTGAACACGTGTTCGACAATGTTTTAGGACAAACGGTGCATAAATAAGAAAGTGGTCGTAACATTATCTTCCACGCAGTATTTAAAATAATTTGTGCTTAGCTTTGTTATTAGACGTACTTTTAGAAACAACCGTTCCAAAAATTTATAGGTCGTACAATAAATTCGTTCGGATCAAAGTAAATTCACCGTAAAATATTACAAACATTTAACATTTTTCTAATCACCTTTTACAAACTTTTTAAATAATTTTCTAATAACTTTTTAGTCATTTATAATAACACTTTTTAATTACCAAAACTGATCAGAAGATCAGTTACCTCACGGAACATATTTAGAAATTGAAATATTCGAACAACTTAGTGACAAATAAATAAATTAAATAAAAATCGACTGTGGATAAATATGTGACGAACAAATTATTCACTATTTCATTTCAGTCGTTGAAGAACAAAAGGGGAACGAACGAATTCGTCACGTGACCTAACGTTTCTTGATTTTTGGAATTTGTCAAAATAGATCGCACACTTTTGAGTTTTACTAGAGCCTCGTCTAGTAAAGATCATTCTACTTTAGTATAATCGACATTTACAGCCCCGACAGTTTTATATTAAAAATATTATATGGACATAGAGGTTGTATAGGTTCTGACCACTTTCAACGATCGCATTGAACATTATAATCTGATATTTCGAAATAAGTTCTCTCTCTTTCTCTCTTACCTTTCTTTTTCTTTTATGTACTGGTCTAGATGTACTATACTTCTTGCTTATTTGTAGCTTGCATTTTGCTCTTCGGAAGGGGGAGGGGGGAAGACGTTTCTATAATGGCTGACTGTTTCACGTTCTTGCACTTCCCCTTCTAGGATTTAATAGGTAAATATACGGATTTTTAAAGGAAAATGTAAGAATTCGTTTTACTCGGAAGTGGTTTGAAGACTTTATACTTTCTTAAAATAGAACTAAAGTATATTAGAGTAAACATTGTTGTAGAAAAATAGAACGAAAATATTATAATTGAAACATTTAAGAAAAATATTTTATAAACATAGAACTGAAACGCACACACACATACAAAATATTTAGATAAACTCTATTCAAGAAATATGGTGCATATAAATGTAAAATTGATAGATAAATCTAAAATTGAAATACTAAAATAAAGTTTCAGGGTAAACTATTATTCATTAAAGATTAACACAAAATATTCAGGTAAACTTTACCGTATAAATATAGAATCAGAATATTATAATTGAAATATTGAAATAAAATATTAGAGTATACTGTATTTAATAAATATACAATTAAAGCACTACCACTAAATATTCAAGTAAACTTTGCTGTTTAAATATAGGATCAAAATGGCAACACAAAATAAACTTCGCTTTATGAATATAGAATTAAAATATTTAGAAGATATATTGTAGCAAATGTAGTATTATATAGTATAGGATATATTTGAAAGAACTTTCCATTATAAGTATAAAAATAAAACATTCATATATAAACATTTCAGATAAACTATAATGTCAAAATAATATTATTAAGGTGAATTGTACTTTAGAAGTGTAGAATTAAAATAAAGGGTAGAATGAGATTAAATTGAGATATAATGAAGCATATGGTTAATATATGTATAGTAATAAAATGTTACAAAATTTTAATCCAAAAATATGGATTAAAATAAAATCTTTATAATAAAATACTACAGAATTTCTATTAATTTTAATTCTCCATTAGAATTTTATGTAAAAATAATCTAACAAAATTTGTTTCATATTAGACCACACATATAACATATAGGAGATATAGGAAATATAATATCTAAATGTAATCAGTTAAATGTAGTAGTTCAAGTAGTTAAATGTAATAGCATTGATGTAACTTGAATTTACAAAAAATGTACAAGAGTACCATTTTTGGAATATCAAAAAAACAAAATTCTGTAATTTTTGAATAAGCTTGCTTCTATTACAGTGTAAGATTTACTATTCTCTTGCGTCGTTCTTAAAATAAAAGAAAGAAATAATAAAATATTTCTTGTAAATAAAAGAAATAAAGATATCAATCGAAATTATACTAATCTCATATAGTATATACAGTTTTAATACTGGTCTCTTATGGGACAAACAGTAAAACAATATACTTTTAGTGTGATGAAAACAATAATTCGTTAACGCTTTGAAAATTGATCAGAAATAACAGAGTCTCTAATTACAATAAAGTCTCCAAACCATCAACCATTGGATATACGACTGCAAGATAACTGTTCGGTAGTACTCTAACGTAAAATCAACGGGAACTGAAGAAAGAAGTTCGAAAATCTCTGTGTGAAGTAGTCACCGAACCATTATCGGCCAACTTGCGAACAAAATAGTAAAGTGCGGTACAACGGAATGCTAGTTACGCAATATTAAATATCATAGTCTTCTGCTACGGCGGCGAGACGACACTGTATTTACAAATTGGCACTTTCTCCGGTTTGGTACAATTAGTATACACTTGTCGGTGGTGCGAGTTGGTTCCGATGCGTGGTCAAACGAGAGAATTTCAGACGCGATCGCGACGAATGACCGGTGACACTCTTTCGCATCCTTTGTCCTTGGAGCAGCTCCCCTAATTCTCATAGCACAAAGAGTCTCATATTTATTAAATTCACCAATTCCAAATATGGTCAATACTATAATTGTTCTCCAAGTAAATCCAAACAATCGCTAATATGCATGTCTGACACCTACAAATATATTAAACTAAACATAAGACGTATTCGTTAACAAAAATTGTTAATATGTCTGCTTACAACTAAAATACTTCACTGTCAATTAATCCAAATTTTTAAACGAAGAAATGCATGTTTCTTTAAGTTGCAACGAATTGAAAAATTTGACATAAAATTCCTTAGACAAATAATCACCATGTAATTCTCTAGACTAATCTAAGCCGCCTCCAGGACCGTAATTAGCAAAGCGAGTGCCACTGATTATTAGAACACGTTCATTCGTCGCTCATCGTTCTAAACAAGCAAGGCAATCAGCCTTCAGCTTCTATTATACACACGTTACTATGAGTATGTACAATAACTACGGACAGTTGACTTCCACGTCGCCTATTCCGTTCAAACATCTACACTCTCTCCCTCTCTTTCGCACACTCTTTCTCTCTCTCTCTTCCCTTTCTTCTTCTCTTTGTTAAGTTACTTATGTTATGATGAACACAATGATCAAAAGTTTTCAATCACAATAGATTTACGCGAATGTTGCATTCGCCTATATAATTCGATTCCCGGCTACGTCGCAAGTTCCTTGAATTTTGCGTCCCTCCCGCTACTGGTCGCCATATTTTCCTCGTGTTGATTACTTTCCTTCAGGCTCGTTCGTAAACGCTTCGCAAATCTGAAGGATTTTACCGCGGTCACGGCTATGGTTTATTCGAACCCTGGAAGGCGGTCTTGGGTTTGTTGTAATCCAGCGGTTGAGAATTAACGGACAGAGTGGACCTTAGTTAGATGTCTAAGATTTTTGTTCTTCTTTGCAATTTTTGTTCAGTTAATGAGCATTCTGTAAAAGTTGCCAAAGACCAGTTAAAAAGCTGTATAATTATTAATACTTTTTGAAGAGGAGACCGTGCTCTTCCAATTTGAAACAATGATTTGTTCAACTTTTCTGCAAAGTGATTTGTTGAATCACCTGATTATCTGTGATTCTTCTGAAAGGTTCGCGTAATTTAATTGAATTGCATTTGATTGATCAAGGTTTCATGTAATGTAAGTACAAATGTTTCTCTCATTCGTATCGTTTTTCAACATTATTTCGTGTAAATAAATAATTATTCTTGCCAAAAACATCCTGACAGTATTTTCTTCGTTTTTATTTCATAAGTTGATAGATGCGTAAACTAATTAGGTACTTTTATCTATGCTTAATTCTACCTTCGATTTAAATTCGAAAATCTTCCCACCATTTAGTGACTTCTGTAATACCAACCTTAATTTTTAGGTTAAAGTCGAATATTTTCCTGTCTTTCAATGAGTTTTCTAGTTCTATCCATAACGTACAATTTTATTTAAAATACCTTCTTATCGTTTCACGAGTATCATAGTGTCTAATGTTTAAGTTGAAAGATTCATCTGTCACTTACTGTATCTTATAGTGCCAACTTAAGGTTAGTAAGTTTTGTCGTACCAATCTTAAGTTGCCAAGTTCTCCATATAGTTGAGAAGGCACCAACATTAATATTTTGAACAGTAATATGTTCACTACTCACTTCTCCTAAGAAAAGTACGAAATTAATTTTGCACACTATCCAAGTGCAGAAAATCTTTTTTGAGAAAGTTTGATTATAAGCAGTAAAATGAAATCATTAAAGATCTCTGTATATACAGCTTCTCAACGTGTCATCATAATAATCTCAGATCATTACTTAATCTCAGAGTATCAATCCATTAATATTAAGGTAACGTTAATGAGTTTCCACGAGTTATTCTCTTAAAATATTATGCTTGTAAAACACATTTAGAACAACTCATAAGACTTTGATGCATCTAGGCATCTATAATCTCCAAAAAGGGTCCACCTTCCAGGGTTAAACCTCAATCGTGACAAAAAACTGAGGCTACAGAAGATTCTTCTTGCTTCTTCTCGACTGTATCGATGATTTGACATCAACAAGACTTATAGTTACCAGCAAAGTCGAAAACACTGATTTCTAGTCAACTATTTGTTTAATCCTCCATATTCAGTGCAGTATTACCTTTCGACAGTGATACTGAACAGAAGTTATTGTGTCCTAAGCGTTAACTTGGAGGGCATGAAGGGAATTTTGCACATTGAAGCTGTCACCTCGAAGAGTCTTCGTCAATCGGTTTGATAGTCGCAAGAGTGGAACGCGTTGGAGAACATTATGCACGGCGGTGACAGAGGTTGACTGGACAATGTGCGTTTCATGACAATGTGTAACGCGAGGAACGAAGCGTTGGTAATGTGATCAACGTTAATACACTCAGGACAATTCAATTTCACCCATAAACATTCTTAACTCTTAAAAAACAGGCATTTCTGACTGTTGCGCAGCTGAGTTCAGGTCCATTTCGATCCTTGTTTATCAATGCTTTTAACACTCTGGCTCCAGCATGGCTCATATATGACATCGCAACTCCTTGCGTTCATGTCATAATAATCAATTTGAATTGCTCAGATTGTTAAGTGGCTTTATTTAATTCTCTGTTATATTTCAATATTGCCAGCGTGTTAACTATATCTTTGAAGATTTTCTTATTGCATTTGAATGAATAACTAGCAATTTAACGATGACATTTATGAAACATTGTGTCAAAATGGACTGAAATGCTATAGACCGGGGATTACTATATTTGCCAACTGGCTTGTTAAAAATAGTAGATAGTTATCGCCAGACCACGCTATGTTGGATCTTAGAGAGTTGCAGATTTAGCTAGAAAATAGTTAGACAGTCATTCAGCAGTAGCAAAGACGGGTTCTCTAGGATGATCTTTCAATGAATCTATTGATCACAGTGTCCTGAATGTGTTAAACACGTTTGTAGCGGAGACACGGCCGATCTGATCGGTTGTGTTCAATGTGGTTTCATCTACGTTTGAGGTAGAGTAATTTGGGAATGAGAAAAAGGTGGAGTGTCACCGGTGGATGAAAGAATAGCAGAGAAACCTTTGGCAGTAGAAAGTTTTGCTTCTTTCCTCAGCTGATTCCGAATGTCTGATCGCCTGGTCACCGTTCTGTTTTACTCTGTCCGCCATTACTTTGCCCCCGGTATTTTTCCTAACACCTGAAAATTTAAAGGGCATCCAATAAAGTAACAGTTTATGCTTTAATACTGTTTAAAATCTAGTAGAACGTCAATTATCTGAACTGTTTAATGGTGTCGTTATTTACCTATATTACTTCTAATTAATATTGGTGTTTTACCATTATCAATTAAATTTTTTCTCGATCTAATAGTTTGGATAATAGACGTACTACTGCACTACCAAAGCGCAAAACAATGTATGGCAGTTTTACAGTGATAAATAGTGCAAGATTCAGTGGAAAGACTATACTGTGTTTGAATTATGAGAAGACACGAAAGTGTCTTGCATGAGTGATAACATTTATGGGGTGTGAAAAATGAATTTGTTCCGCCTACCGGATTTGTTATAGATCAAACTCAAATGCTAACAATCTTTCTTACTATACACGTCTCCCTGTCATAAGTGCATAAAGATTATTATAAAGTATTAGAATTTGTTCGAGTTTTTATAGAATTATTTCTAGACATTATACACATTTTAGATGGCTGAACACCTTGTAAACATACTTTTGAAAGATCTACACCGGTCAGTGCTTGTACAGCTGGAGGTACTTGCCCTACAAGGCGCGTAATTTCTCCACTGGTTGTATCGTTTCCACCCAGAAGAACTATTTCCTCCGTTCTGGCCAATGGCGCTGCTACCTCCGCTGCAATCTAGAAAACATAACACAGTGTTAATCCATAGAATCATAAAGAACTTATAATAATCATAATCAACTTATTTTACTCAATATTTTCAATTTTAAATTTAAACGTTCCCGCTATTTGATGAGTTGTGTAGTACCAACCTCAAATTACAAATTATACTATAGAGATATTGCGATAGACGGACATGAATATTTTTATAGGAATTAACAAGTAATAAGTATTAAGAACTGAATGAAAATTAACAAGTTTTAAAATCAATGGTGATTTTGTACCTTCGGTAAAGCGTTCAGTGCGATGTTCAGAATAGCTGCTTCTCCATACTTCTTGTACACGGCAGCCTTCATTCGCATACGTTCTGCCTCCGATACTCCTATTGCTTCCATAGCCTGAGCTTCAGCTTCTCCAATGAGTCGAATTCTCTCAGCCTCAGCTTGGGCAGCATCCACAGTTTGTGTCCTGCAAACAGTATAATCAGTTGAAACACTGAGTCCAAAACGCTGACAATACAGTTGCCTAAAAATATCTAGAACTGATCACACTATACATTAAGATCTCTGATTTCATAATAATATTGGGTATGCCTGACAAATATTAGTTTTGCTTATAAATGAAGACTGGCAACCCTTCTTATTGATAACTAATTTATTCTAGACCCATGAAAAGTGGTGACACAATACTACAGTAACCACTTGTTTGAGACGAGATTGGAATCACATCATTCAGATAATTAACGAAAACGCTATGCTGATCTTTTGTTTATCTGTACTAACTCAGCTCGCTAATGAAATACAACAATTTGTAGAAAAAATCCTTGATCTTTATGCAACATCTTGCAAGATAGACATGTGGCAATAATGTAACGGAGTCAGTAAGTCCTTTTTCTAACACTA
Source organism: Augochlorella aurata (assembly GCA_028455555.1). NCBI lineage: Eukaryota > Metazoa > Arthropoda > Insecta > Hymenoptera > Halictidae > Augochlorella > Augochlorella aurata. The sequence continues at coordinate 10,156,364 of CM052159.1, forward strand.
TTAAGCAAGCAGGTTTTTATTACCTGAAATATACTTATTATCATAAAGCATATGCTTTGAATTGGTCTGTCCATATGGAACCATTTTGATCTTGTGACTCAAACGGAGGAACTTATTCTTTGGAATTTTATAATATAATAATCAGATTTTTCACGCATTATTAATACAATTGAATTAGTATTGACTAGTAATGACCACTCTTGAAGCAGCAGCAACATTACCAATGCTTAAAGCAGCAATCAGTAGTACAACATGATTATTACATTATTTCACAGTTTTTCATCAAGTTTGTAGCGTGTTGGACAATAACATGAATTTGTTAGTGCATTAGTACCTTTTTCCTTCAGCCACTCTGCCAATTTTGTAATGCTCTGCTTCCGCTGGTAAGCGTACGGTGCTTTGGAGCTCATGTTCCTTTCGTTGGACCTCCTGCACCTCCACTTCAATCTGCTTGCGCCTCTGAACAATTTTTATTTGAATCTCCTCGTTTCGTATTCGTTGCCTTATCTTTGCTGCTTGAAGCTCATAAGCAAGTTGAGCCTCAGCTTTCTGTGGAACATATGCATAATTAGGAGGTTTTGCGCGGTACTTATTATTTCTACTTTATGCATGAGCATATATATTATGTATATATAAACTGAAAGTCGTCCTAAGTCGAAAGGCAAGTATTACAATAAATCAAATATTATTATACATGTTTATATGTATAAATCTGTATACTACAAATATACATGTATTAGTTATATAAGTTGTATTGCGATACAAAAGAGAAGCATGTACTTTATAAACTGTATGTCATTCTGATCCGAAAGGCACTGCTTACAATAAATAATGGTCATAATAATAATAACGATAATACTGTAACTTGTGCTTTATGAAGAATGAGTAAAGAATTGAATAAAAAATTGTTGTCTAGTGCTACAGTATCATACTGCATATCGCATCAATAAGTACAAACTGAATAAGTCGGTGTAAGTTTTGTAATATAAGCATAAACGTACCGCTGTGTTCACTTCCTGATCGAAGTTCGCTTTCTGCAGCTGGAAGAGTCTGGCGTTGTCTTCGATCTTTGTGTCGGTGTTGTATTTCGTGTCCATCGCAGCTTTCTCGCATTCTGCTTCCTGGATTAGAACACGAAAGTTACTTAACAATCAAGTGGTATATTATTTAATATCTTCGGATAGCAAATATTACTAGGATGTATGGGAAACATGTATGGGATGTATTAGGAAACAATTGCTTCCTTCATTACAAGGAAATTAAAACTTCTTTCAAGGGTTACAAGTAACGTCTTACAAGTTATAGGTACTAAAAAAAGGTCAAATTTACACAACAGATATTCAGGTGATGTTTCATTGTTGCATGTTGCACGAACAATTCGACAACTCTGCACAATTGCACCGCAATATGAAGCGAAAAATTAACGAACGAATTTATTATTCTGTTATTAGGTATATACTTATTAGCGCTACGCAATCTTTGTGTAGCAAACTGAGGATTTCCAGTCACACTTCTCTAGGCTTCTTTTTCTTTTCTTTACTTATCGAACGAACAGAAGTCCTCTATAATTTTATTCTCTACACTCAGAAAATAAAATATTTTTTTGTTAGTTTGGAAATAGATGACGACTTATACCTGCACGCAAAACGAGATAGTTAGGGATGCAACCATTAAAATAAAGTGGTGAATTTGATAAAATTACTAAAATAAAATAGTGGTTTTGATAAAACTTAAAACTAAAATTTAAAAAATGAAAGTCACAGAGATGAATAAGCTTCATATACACTGTGAATGCAGAAGGATTTATATTCAGTTGGTGTACATAAAATTTCGGATTTTGTTTATTCGTGAATGTTTTTCTACTGGTCCTGTTATACTTTTGTATAATTTCACTGTTTATTATGAGGATAACATAGCCTTGAAAAAAGTTTCACTTTCGCAGTTCTTGTTACTTTTTATAATAAACCCGGTTTTCCATGTGCACCGAACTAATAGTTCGGTGAGCATACTAACTCGAATGCCAGCGTCACGGTTCGCCTCGGCGACGCCAACGTCGGCGTCACGTTTAACAGCCGCAGTCTGAGCTTTTCCAAGGGACGCCAAGTATTGAACGTTGTCGTAGACATCCTTTATCGTAAACGACAGGATTTCGATACCCATACGGCCGACGTCTGGAGCCGCTACCTCCCTCACCAGCGTCGCAAATTGATCTCGATCCTTGTAGATCTCTTCCACCGAGAGGGTGCCTAGCGAAGTCAATGAACAAAATTCATTTCAATTTCTTCAACGTGTGTAAAAGACGTTATGTAATAGGTGGTACAACCGGATAGGGGCAGATTCTATGTCAAAAAGTAAGTCGAAAATATTAAAAAAATTTGTTCACTCAAGGCTCCGTTTTCGAGGAAAAGTGTGTTGAAGAAATAATATCATTGAATAGGAACCAAATGGCGTCTTTCCTCGAACACGGAGCATTAAATGAAAAAATGGTATTCTCTTTTTCCGACTTATTTTTTTATGTAGAAGCAACCCCTATTACGTTGTACCAATAGTTACATGACACCCTATATATTAATCGCAATTAGTAACAAATCAATCGGTTTGATATGTCCGCATTTTTTTGTAGGTTGCAATTTTTCTATATTAACGCTTGCGAATTTTTTCAGAAAAGTTGTACACATTTTTGTAATAAGTTGTATTTGCCTGTATTTTTTGCATACATTTTTGAAGCTACTATTCCAACTTTTCATTTTTTTAAATGACAACAACTGTCAAGGTGTCTGTTATTCTTCTACATATTCAGGCTGTATCACTCAGATTTGAAATGAATTAATTTGTATTAAAAATCTATTATAATTCAAATTCATAGTAAAAATTAATTATGATTAAATTCTATATTGAAAATGTATTATAATTGGCATCGCCCCCGTTAAAAATTAATTAATATGTTAAAAACCTATTAGAATTTAAATTTCTATGAACTTTTACTACTATTTCAAGAAAGTTTATTTGCGCAATTCTGTATTACATGAGAAGATAAAAATATTTGCAGTCTATTTACTATTTCAATAATCTATTTTTCTCCAGTCCTGGTTATGAGACCTAGTGTAGATCAACGATAAATCGACTTATTCGCAATGTACCTCTGAAAACAATTCTCAGAACTACGGAAACCTTTTGAATCGTGAAACTTCACCTAATATAGCTCGAAGGTGGCCCTCCAAAGTAGAGAGGATCGTCGATTTGATCTCGTGCACGCTTTTGCCGAGAAACTGTTCGCTAGCAGTGTGCAGCAGCTCGTCGGCCTTCATGATTTTGCATTGCGCGACCCCCGTGACGGTCAGTGGTACACCTTGAGCAGTTTCCACGCTCTCGCAGACAGGGTTCAAGGTCATCACTTCCAAGGACAGACGCTGAACGTCGGTGACGAACCACCAGGTGAAGGCGTAGCCTCCCACGATGGTTCTCTTCTTCATCAGCCCGCAACATCCTCCTGTAAACATTAATGAAAAAATCGCATTAGTGAACGAGTTCGTCTCAGGTCAACTTGGACTGAAAGAAACAACAATTTTAAACATTTGCACTTCAGAGCTCTGGATTGGAGCCATTTAAAACTTGTCTTCAAATTCGAGGGTTCTACTACGGAGACATTGAAGATAAATTTTTAATGGCTCCGCTCCAGAGCCCTCGGGTGCAAAAGGGTTAATAGTTGAAACAGTTGGGATTTGGAAAATTGAATGTATCTACTTGGAATTTATGTAAAGCAAACATAGTTGAATGAATGGATCTAAAGTATTTTAGTTAATTATTTACTACAGTGACTCCCCATCGATATTTATAGTCTTGAAATGTCCATATATGTACTATATGTACTATAAGAGGCAATAAGAAGCGAATTAAATGTTTTCATTCCTTGGAAAAGTACAAAATTTTATTAACACAATACTCTCAATGAATAGTGTAATTTCTTAAACTAGATCGCAAAATCCTAACTCAGACCTAACCAAGACTTAACCTAGACTTGTTTAAATCACTTAATGTTACTCATCTTCTTTATATTAGTATGACATCATTGTATCAAGTTCCACGGTTTCATGAGTGTACGATTTTTCATTGCAAAATTGTGGGTAAGTAAGTTTAGTAAGTAAGTAAGTTTACAAAACATGTAAGGTTTTCGGCATCAAGTGACCAGAATTTCGGAATGAGCGTATGCATTACAAAAATGCAAACAGCTTTGTATAATGCCATTCAGTCGTATTGTCTACTAATATTATCTAATAATATTTTCTAATAATATGATCTAATAATATTGCCTAATAATATTGCTTAATAATATTGCCTAATAATATTGCCTAATTATATCACCTAATAATATTACCTAATAATGTTGTCTACTAATACTGTCTAATAATATTGTCTAATAATGTTGTCTGTTAATATTATCTAATAATATTGGTTAGGAATTGTTAATGCCATTAAACAATAACAACACCATAATATATGTATACTTGAATTCGATCATTTTGATCCATATCGTAGTTCTAGTACAAATTTATCTTTTTACATTGCATATTAATGACAATTTCCGTAACAATTTTACATTTAATATTATGTAAATATTGATTATATATTTAACAATGTCGTTTGAATTTTTGTATTTCATGCTTGATTTTAAAATTATGATCATTTGGCATACAACTATGCAAAATTTAATACCTGTTAGTATCTAACTCAAAATTGTCAATGAAATTCAATACAATTCAATACAGACTCATCATCTACCACCAACATTGAAATAGTCGAATGGTTAAAATCTGAGATTCTTTGAATCATTGCAAGTGCATCATAGTTTAAAACCAAGTCAGCAGGATTACTCGAAGAAACCATCGGATGCAATAAATAAATTCCGATAATCACATGTAGTAATGCATAATTAAACTGCGGACCTTTATACAAAATAAGAATTGTCCAAGTTAACTATGTGACACTTAAGGGCAAGGCTTTGTTCATGTATTATAATATAAATACTATAAAATTATACTATAATAATTCTTTTAATTTCATATAATAAATATAAAATTATACTATAAATTGAGGTTCTACTACACACTCAGAGAAGGAACACATATACGTGTACGTGTTTCAAGCAACTCGCAGCGGTTCCGGATATTTCAGTGTAACGCTTCAGTATCGCAATCGGTAATTTAGGAATAGTGAATTGTATTTCTCAAAAATCCAATCTAGGACGCTTCTGTCTCCAAAATGCCAATTTTTACATAATTATTGAGTAATTTGTAATATTTGGCAGCATACTCAGCGGCAGCCATCTTGTGACGTCACAAAATTATATTTCAAAATACTATTGCAAATTATTCCACAATTACCTAAAAATTGGCATCTTAGAGACCGAAGAGTCCTACATTGGACTTTTAGGAAACACAATTGTCCACTTTCGAATTGCTTATTGCAATACCGAAGCATCAAAATGAAATATTCGGAACCCTTGCAAGTTGCTCGAAACACATACACATACAATGGCTCAGAAAAGTGTTCGTACACCTTTTAAAACGCAACAACTTCTTTCAAAGTGGACAAAATAACTTGAGTTTTTCTGTTTGAGATGATAGAGGGACTAGTCTACTAGACAATGACTAAAGTGCTTTTTTTTTAATTTTGCTATTTTATCGAAATCGGTGGACGTTGTTAAGTCAGAACAAATTAAAGATCGCAGAAATCGCAGTTTTCTCCTGATTTTATACACTATCAACCAATAACTGTCCAAAATCTGCAATTTTTTAAAATCTTTCAACGCCAGATAAAAAATTTAAAAACGGGTGCTTTTTGTTTTTTTTTGTCATTCCTTGTAATAGCAAAATTAAGAAAGAAAAACATTTTAGTCATTGAGGTTGGATGAAAGTAGCTTTTCTCCTTTAATATTTGTAATAAGTTAAAAATGATATAATCGTATCCTTAAGTTCTTCTAATTTTCTTACAGTTGTGTATTTAATTTATTAATTTTGTTCATAAATGCATAAAATTCGCAATATATTTATATAGAGTTCCCGCTATTGTTATATTTGCTTATGTTGAAACGAATTGCAGGTACGGAAGAAGTATATAAAAAAAGAAAAATTTATTGGAGTAAACATAATTGAGTTTTTTGCAAATTTATTTGGTAAACGTGATATGGCGTAAGAGATATCGGAGCTTTACCTCGCTGGTTGTTTATAACAATATCGCGGTTCGATTTGTGATTTAATGGTCGTTAACGACGACACATAACAGCGTCGGTGTCGCAACAGTAAGTAGGTCGTAGCCGTATAACGGCCAACAGAGCTCTTTACCGTAAGTCGGTTCTATGACGTCAAGAAATGGCTCCTCGAATACTGGCTGTCGCTGTTTGGGTACGTGACGCGTATCACGCATCACGGAAACGTCCATTTTTACACTTGTGTATTCGAACGAATGGAAAGTTTCTGCGTTTTTACGTGGTTAAACATTGCAGCTCCTTTGTTGAATGGCTTTACCAATTTCAAATAGCTTCTTGAAATTAGCGAAGCACCTAGTTTTTGTAGTGTTACTGACAATGAAAGTGTTAATAAAATTTAGAATAGTTTACACATTTTAATATTGCTTTTGCAGTAACGTTGCCACGATTTTGTTAAAATTTAAAATAATTCTTTTACTTTTACATTACAATGAATTTTTGTCCTATTGATAAACTATATTAAACATTTTTTAAACATTTATTATAGCTGTTGCAGTATCGCTGTCACAATTTTGTTAAAATTTAAAATAATTTTATCAGTTAACGGTTGCAATGACAATTTTAATAACATTTAAACTAGTTTTTGTATTTTTATTTTAACGATGTAATATGTTCAAATGCTATTTTCATAAAATTTAATATAGTCTTTACAGTATAACTCTAAAAACTTGTATAATGAAATCTACAACCGTTTCTCTATTTCCAAATTCCCACGTCATTCATTAACTTTATTTATTTATAGCATAATTTTACTAAATTTTAAATCAGCTTTCATAACATTACTGTAACCGCAATAATTGTAGTTAATTTTTAAGTATTTTTTAGAGTATTGTTTGTTTTTATAAAATGAAATCAATATTTATATGAAAATATACAATTGTTCTTTCAATATTGGTAACGTAACATATAATAAAATGAAATAAACAAATGATCAAAATCACAGGTTAAATGCAGGGAAGAGTTACAGCAATAAGTAACCGTAAAGTCACTCTGCAGAAATAAAATGTGAAAATAGCGTTTGATAAACATAATTGGAATTAAACAGTCCACGTGGCACAGAGGTACTAATAAGCAATGCAAATTCCGTGTTTCGGAGTAGTATCATCCCAACGCAACTAAATATTTCGTATGAGGAGGATTGCGAAAACGATTACATACCACTATAAACGTTGCGTGTGTTTGGAATAGTTTAATAGTTCGTAGCTTCTGGATGAGGGTATTAACTATTCAGGTATCTATGGTAGTGGGTTACAGTAATCCAAATCCCGTTTACGACATTCTTTCGAATTCGTTTCGATGAATCGTTTCGACGTCCGAATCGTGCACATACAGTACTCATTATTCTCTAAAAAGTAGATTGTAAATAAAAAATTTGTACTTCAGATAAAAACTATACTATTGTACATTATGAAATTTTGTACCAAAAATTCTCGAATTACAAACTTCCGAATTGGTAAATCGTGAATAAAAATTGTTTAATTCGAATAATTATTAATTACTAATTTTGATATTGAATAATTTGTAAACTTTCAAATACCCTGAAATGCTCGCCAATCCTTTTTATTCATATTTTCAAGTGACAGTTAAGATCAGTATCTTTGTTGTTTATAAACTGTTTATTTTTATCTATGTAACCTTTCGAAGGTTCTTAAACATTGTCGAACACTTACAAATATGTGTGAACATCACATGGTCCTTTAAGTTCTATGAACATTTTATATGATTTTTCACAGACGTCTAAACACCTGTGAACATATTCAGACGGTTTAAATATATTCAAATATCTTCCGGTACCTTCTAAGAACTTTCAAAGTCTCCAAACATTTTCGAACATTCTCAAATGTAACATTGTTTTCTTACCAATATCATTTTCAACAGCATTGCAACGTCATAATTTAAAATCTAGCGTCAGAATTTTATAAATTTATGAAAGAACATTTTATTTGAAGTTTGAATGGCTTTCAAACACTTTCAAACATTGTCCATACACTTTCAAACGCATCCTAATAAAACTAGGTTTTCTTTTCAATTTTACTTTTAATTGTTGGTCAAGAGTAACGTCACTTATTTTCAAACAAATATTCTATATGAATCTACAGACACTATCAAACATATTCAAACGTCTTCTAACATCTTCAAATGAAGCCTAGAATCCTCTGGATCTGCTTTATATTACTATGTATTATATATTGTATTGTATTGTATTGCATTGTATTGTATTGTATTATATATATTATAACGAAGCGGTTCTGATTTCCTGTGTCTACTATGAACATTTTTGTGATAGTCAAATAAAAAAGTTTAATTCTGAATAATTTTTATTTATATGCTGGAGAATTGGAGCTTCAAAACAAGTCCATAAATACTATATTGTTTCAGAACTACCAAAATGACTGTTTTCTAATTACTACTTTCACAGTTACCAGATTTATGGAATTATTTCTCTGCAAAATTTGTTGATCAATTTCTTCACTATAATTTGACTACAGATTAAAAAAAATATCTGCACTAGTTGCAGTATACATGAGCTACGTAAACATTTATTTCGTTTCCGAATCATTTTAACGAGTTGAAAAATAGCGCAACAGTATTTTGAAATTTCTTACGTGTTTTATATTTCACCAAATCATTTTTGTCATAGATACTCACTAGTTCTAACGGCAAAAAAGACGTTCCAACAATTTTTAATTGAAAAAGTGTTCGACTTCACGCGAAAGAGACAATCACCAAACGAAACAAGGAAAAAGCGTTTCTCCGAACGCCGAAAACGGCACTTCGTCCCACTCTCCGAGCGACTGGGCCCAGGTAGGGGGCCCAGCGCGCTCAGTAGATCACTATGGGAATGGGTCCGCGTAGTATAGGTGGGGAGGGGGGATAGTCGTCGACCGTTATGGGGCGTGCTCGGCTTCGAAAGGTTCGTAACCCGCTCCCATCCCGATGGATCCAGCGTGCCGACAATCGGCCGGGAGCAAGGTCATGGTCAGTCCCACACCGACCTCCACGCGGCTGTCACTGGGCACCGTCACATGGTAGAAAAGGCGACCTCGATCGCGGCTTCCGGTTTCTGGGACATCGCCTAGAGGATCCTACTGAGCCCGGCTCTTTGCTCCGCCGACTCGTAATCAGCCACTTTCGTTGACAATTCGAACCATTTCTGGGACAACGTACCCCTTCACCTGAGATATTCGACCGTTTCGCGTCGATGACAACATTTTTCCATGGTGCTCTTCAGGAAGCTTTAGCGAATAGTGTGTCGCGGATCGTCATTTAAAGCCGGAGAACTCGGAGTCCTCAGAAGTTTCAAGTGCTCGAAGTGGATGAACAGTGGCAGCTCCGAGGGAATTTCGGGTTCCATGTGCCCCCGTATGAGGAATTCGAGGAATCCGTGGATTGTGACCTGTGAAAGGATGATTGGTAATCATGGTTGATGGTTTCTTGTGGGAAAATGGAGAACAGTGAATTGGTTGGCCTGTCGAGATTATTGTTGACAGATATGGACGTGCAGCATTGTAGTTGAGTACACCGGTCGATCGAGAATGTTCTAGACATCTGCATACGATCCGCTGTCTCCCAGGAAGTAGGTGAGCGAGTACTGCTTTCCTTTTCAAATACTGTTACTGCATACCGCCCCGTTTAAACACTTTTTGATTGTTTGTGTACAAGTGCTTTCCTGACTCTGCGAACAGCAACAGGGAATTTGCCCTCGTGTTCATGAATTGGAAAATATTAAAAAATAGAAGGCTAGTTGCATGGAACACTTGATTTAGAAAGCTTGTCAAAATTAAGAGAGTTTAGCCTTTTTAATACCAACTGGGCGGTCAAGTTCCGAAAAATTCAAATGCTATCGAGCTTTGGAATAATAATTTATCCATTTATTTCGAAAGTGGCCTAACTTCAGCTTCAAAGAATATCATGCTAGTTATTTAAATATTTACATTTCCACGTTACGTATAATTTATTTACGTTATATATTATACTACCATGTTGTCAGTTACCAATATTTTTCAATTTATTAAAACACAAAGTTCTTAAATATCTAGATTTTAAAATAAATGGACATAGACCACTTTCAAAATAAACGGCTTAATTAGAAAAGTCGATTTGAAACCGTATATTTAATGCAATTACAAAATCGGTACTTACGTAGATAAAACCTTTAATTATATACTTTGCTTAACTATTTAACGGTTTACTCAAATTATTCTAGACATGTTATTTATGAAACTGTTGCAAATACATTTTGTCGATTGGAAATTCCCTCGCTGTTTCACGTCTATTTAAATTGATTTTCGTTTTAACTAGCACTTCAACTTATTCTAATTTATTTAATCTTATCTCAGTGGACCACGTTAAGAAGTAAAATTTAATACTAAATCTATGAGAAATAACAATTTGAATAAATGATAATAATTCTTTATTTGTGGGCATCGCAGTCAAGGAAATGGACTTGGTTTCACAAATCTAACCTAAACCCATTTATTCTTCTCATTCACACATTCACAATCGCTATATCGTTTGTTTTCTAATCTTATCTTGAATTCTACTTTACACTGCTATTTTCGACTCCTATTTTAATCCTATTATAGCTTTTAAATCCTCTCACATAGTGATTATTAACTCCATGCACTCGAGGGCTCCGGGGCGGAGTCATTTAAAATGTATCTTCATTGTCTCCGTAGCGGAGCCCTCGAGATGGAAGATAAATTTTAAATCGCTCCGTACGATTGCAAAGGATTATAGTACTTTTTACATCATTATATTGTTTTATACTTACACAGATTCTTGGATGTAATAAACCTTCTTACACAGAATAAAGATTTGTATTGTATCAACAAAAATATATTAATGTTTTTTATTAAATATCAATAATTAATTTTATTTTCTTATAACCTTTTAACTTTTTTTCCATTTTATTTTGTCATTTTGGTTATATTATGTTTTATTTTTGTTATTCGTCTTATTTGCTGTAGATTTGCAGTAACTAAAACGATATTGCCGTATAAACAATGTATTAAATGCTTCTGTATAATAAGTACTTCTAATTTAATAAGATGTATATTCATTAAAATATCAAATATTACTCAAACATTAATGATATGTAAAGTTTCTCAACTTTTTCCTTGTCTCTTCTTCAGAACTCTCCTTCGTTTTAGCACACTGAGCCACTATTCTATCCATTCATCTACTCTTCCATTCATTCGTCCCTCTATTTTGACACCTTTCCTTGCTTTTCTACAATCTCTCACTAGGCGTCCCATCGTCTCAAAACAATCTCCACACAAATGACATCTCCTTCCTTCCTCTATCTTCCAATATTTGCTCCATCTCTCTGCACTTTCGCACCTTACTTGAGCTACTACATTTTTACTTCCACCCCTCCCTTCTTTACGTAAATATTCTGATCGTCCTGTTACTTTCATAAATCCATACCCTCTGTTGCAAATGGACGACAGCGTCAAATGAAAAATTCATTACAATGGGAAGCATCACACCGTACATTATGAGTTAAAAGTTTAATTAACTACTTCTAAACTGTGGTTCATTATAATATAATTGAATATAATAGTATAATTGAATATAAATAAATATTTGAAATAATAAAGAAACTACGAATATTTTTATCTTCTCACGTAATACGGAATTTGGCAAAGAAACTTTTCCTAAAATGACAGTAACACATGGCTATTACCTACTTAAATATATTAAAAATGCTACTTCCATATAAAATAGCCATTTTGAAAAAGTTCATTCGCCAAATCTTATGTTACGTAAGAAAATAAAAATGCCTCTACTCTACTTACTATCACAAAAATCGATAATCGCGTTTGTATTATGTAGAATAGACGTCTTATCAATTTTATTAATTGACTTTTAGTAACTGTATCAATTTTATTAAAATACTACATCATGTGGTTTAAATACTACAAACGCAATTGCAAGTAAAGAAAGAAAGAATTGCAAGAAGAAAGTAAAGACTGTAAAAACGTCTTTAGTGTGCCATGAGTTGTAGTTTTATGGAGTAATAGTAAATGTGTGTAGAATTGGGAAAAGTTAATAGTTATGCACCATAAATCAAAATAAAGAAATAAAATTGAATGCTTGTAGCTAAGAGAATTCGATACGTAAATTAGATTGTGATAAGAAAATTTGTAGGCGCTAGTGCAGGTTTGCATTTCATTGCCAATAACTAGGAACTACATTGTGACTGTAACCCCGATGACGAATAGAACGGAAACTACATCAGCCTAAATTTATCGTGGTGTTCATTTTTTAACATCAACCTTCGAGCCTCTAACGGTGCCAGCCTAACCACATAATCATAGAGAGTGAGTGAGAGAGAGAGAGAGAAAGAGAGAGAGAGAGAGAGAGAGAGAAATTCAATGACTTAAACGAAACCTATTTTCTTATAGATTTAAATTCCGAGGAGTTTAGGTTATTCAAAAAAGAGTCGTTATAGGTTCGTTTCACTCAAGTAAATTGCATTTCGGCGAGACTTATCATTTGGACAACAATACAATGGGTTCAATTTAATTTGATTCAATATGATTGAATTTTACAGAATGAGTTTATGTAAAATCTTCTCCATTTTAATTTTGAAATTTCTGTGATAACTGAAATAGGGAACATTACATTGAATAAGTTAAATTGAATAATCCAAATGAAATCAATTCTTGTGGATGAACTAACCTGATTGAACATAATTGAATAAATCAAATATTGAAACTTTTTATTTGTAACTTTTCCTTTGGCTCATTGCGATGTAGAGAGCATTCAAGAGGGGTAAAAAATAGCTTTTTAAATCATCCCTATGAAGAACTTGCGTAGTTAAAAATTGGATAAGTAAAATTGCATTCACAAAAAATTTACCAAAAATTTCAATTTACCAACATACCGAAATGAATAATTCGTTCTGTTATTTACTTTATTAAAATACGAAGTTATAAATAGAATAAAATTTATGGGTTCGAAATGCAACAGTGTATATGTATATACTACTATACGAAAGTGGCCCGTACGTCATCACCACGTCATCACCATGAAGAGAATTTGCAAATAAACAGATCTGATATACAAGGAATTTCATAATCTTTTATCATCAATGCCGCTGTGAATGGACTTTGACTATCACGTAAATATACGATATGAACGCTCAATGGGTTAAGCATGGAAACAATTGAATCACGGATTTCTACGCGCGCGATTTCACCGAATGCATGATTTATCGCGTTTCCCCGATTCCTGCGAAATTCCGCGCACGATTGACTCGATCCTCGGGATGATCCCAGGGATCGACGAGTGCGTACGTGCGAATCGTCGCGGGCAGGTTGCCCGCGTTCATCGAAAATTACTTAACAGCTGAAAGTTTCACGGTTCATTGATATTCGTCGCGTATACGCCCGACACCGCGTATAACCCTCTTTAACGTTTCTTCGACCGATTTCTATCCAAGCACGAAGACGTTCCCATTCGACAGTTTGCAAGGACACTTCGACCAGGACAGTCCTTGTCTAGGATGTCCGCTAATCGACCACTAATTAAATGAAACGACAATTTAAAACGAGAATTTAAAACGAAGTAACGTTCCGACACCCCTGCGAAGTTTCGGTGACAAAGAGAAATTTCTAAAAAAACAAAGAGAAATTTCGGTGGTGCTGCTTCTCCAGTGAACGGACATAATTTATAATAATTTATTGATCTATACAGGTTTGTAATCAAAAGACTGCATATTTATGCAGAAAGAGAATTGGATACCAAAGTAGAAAATTGTCCATTTTTGAAATAATTTTAGTGTTGGAATTCTCAAATTCAACGAATGTCCTTATCATTTTAAATTAATGAGAATGTTGAAGCATGTGATTCGATATCATTGCACATTTCGAAAATATTGTTTTCGTTACTGGATTTCTGGTTTTGTTTAAAATAAGGGTTGTTTTTATATCGAATCAAAAATTGGAGGTTGAAAATCTCTAATTGAACACAAATAAACTTGCACTGCTTTGCTAAATAATTGTCATACTATTCTCGAGAACATTTTTGAGATTGTTTCATTAATTTCAAATTGTTATTTTAATTGACAAATAGCACGAGCTGCTGTTCCCAATAGCAAGGACTCCCTTTTAAATAAGCTTTGTTTTGAAATAAAAGAAAAAGCTTAGTAGTTAAGATATCTTTATTGCTTAAACATGATTTTTGTTTATGATATTTGAAGAAAATATACTATTGTATTTAGGAATGTTCGATTTGTATACGTAAGAAATATTTAGATAGTTTTGGGTGTTCATCATAAAAGATTATTGAAGTCGGCGATTCGATTTCTTGATAGTTTTTACGGTGCTTGGCTTAAACGTTTAATACGGATGTTAAAATATTAATAATACTTAAACAAAAATATTCACTGTGTCTGGGAGAGTACATAAAATTTGTTTACGTAAAGAATATTTAGCTAGCCTTCATAGTCACATCACAAAAAATTATCAAAGTATTCGATCAAATTTGCTTTCTTAATGCTTCAAATATTGTTTAGATGTATTTAGCTGTTCACAATGTTTAAAAAAATAAATACATCATTGCATTTGCAAAGAAACGTCCGTGATGCTGAAAATTTCATTCCATTTTTCAAAATGGAATTTATCAGACGGCGAATTAATAAATTTAAGTCGAGCAATATATCTATAAAAAAAATTTACAAGATGGCAACCCGAAGCGTTATAAATACTGCCACGACTTTAGGCGTGTGCGTTCGAAAATAAAAGTTCGGACCGCTGTTGCATCGTTTAATGAATGGGTTTATTTATAATTCTGCCGATGTATTATTACAGACGACCGATAGAGGAAAGTGTAGGAATACAAAATGGGAATCGAGAGCGTGTTGGTGGGCGGTTTGACCTCGGCTACCACCGGTCTCTCGTGGTTCTTTCCGGTGCTGGCAGCAGTGCTCGTGTACTTCCAATACGAAGTTTTAGACAATGAAGCGCCACCAATTAATATACCTTCCGAAGTGCTCCTGCCATCTTACGATTTTATTGTCATAGGATCTGGTTCTTCAGGTACACATTGTTATTAGCATTTTATTTCAATTACTACTACTTGTTTTACAGTTTTATTGGTATCTGTATTAATAATTTATTTTCGTTACGACTTTAATTCACTTCTTGTAGCATGTCTACTAGTATTTAATTTTTATTACCACTCTTATGCACTTTTGTTAGTATTTTATTTTCATTACTATTTTATACATGTTTCTTAGTGTCTTTATTAGTATTTCATTTTTGTTACAACTTCTGCACAGTTTCTTTACTATTGTATTGTTTTACATTTTTATTAGTGCCTTATTTCGATTACTACTGTTATTCAATGATCAGCATGTTCATTGGAAGAAATGTTCCTACACAAATCACTACGTTGAGTGCCAACAACAATCTTTTGCACAAACATTAATTGATCATAGCATTACAGTACGATATTATTGCAGAATTGATCTATTACTATGCTACAACGTTATCTCAGTTTCAGTGGAGATTAATATGATTAACAACAATTGTTAATTATCGAACAGCACAATCTTAACTTTATCGAACATCTTGTTTGAAATTTGACATTAATAGTTCATTTCTTTAGCGTTACATCACAATAAGTTTTTCTTCAAAAAATCGATCAACATCAAGACGTATGCAATTTTATTTAAAACTAATTGTATCTTCATTAAGTTAATTGATGCAAGAATAAACGAATTTAACCAAGTATTTCTTAAATCGTTTTTATTTGTTTTTCAAAACCCTTCGTCAGTAAAGGCAAAAAACCAGTTGCATTATTAATAAGTGTCATACTATTACAATTACTGTATTGATGTTTTATGACTTTTATAAATTTTCGCTGCAGGAGCTGTCGTAGCAAGTCGACTCTCCGAGATAGAAAACTGGAATGTTCTTCTCCTGGAAGCTGGAGGCGACGAAACCGAAATCTCAGATGTTCCTCTTCTTGCTGGCTATTTGCAGCTCAGCAAACTCGACTGGCAGTACAAGACGGAACCTGATAAAGGTTCCTGTTTAGGTCAGTAATTGATCTCGAATTCTACAACCTAGTTCCGCCATGCCAATTTAATTCTGAATTAGTACAATAGAATCTCTGATATTCCATAAATTTCCACTTGTCACACACTCAACAAGTAAAAAGGATTAACGATATTTAAAACAGAAACTACTAATTGAATAACAGATGCTCATACCGTTTAAAATTTTTTTTTAAATAAAATAATATACTGCCTACCATTATTTTAAAAAATGCGATTAAAATGGTGAAGATGACACTAGAATATGCCAACTACATTTCCTAATATTTCTTACGAATCGTAAAAGAAACAAATATGTTCGTGTCACTTCTCTCCGCTGATACGGAATAACATTTACACATAAAATATACAGAATGTTTCAGAACTAATTTTACATACAGAATCCTGAGGTGATTTGAAGAAACTTTTACCTTAGCGAAAATGATCTCCGTGGCTTCGTTAACGGCTTATTAATGAAAACCACGGACCAATCAGAACAAGCACGGCTGACGTCATGCCCCTCTAATAACTAACGCGACGTAGTACTGGCCGCGAGAGCGAAGCGCCAGCCACACTCGTTCTGATTGGTCCATAGTTTACGTTAATAATTCGTGAACGAAGCCGTTTGTAACATTTTTGCTAAGGAAAAAGTGACTTCAAATCACCTGACTAATCACACTTTCCCAGGTAGAGCGGGAATTCTAGGATGCGGTGTACGAATAACAATAGACGCTTACAGTTAGTCTGTTTGATCGAATGCTTTTTGTTAAAAGTCTTATAGGGTATCACAAGATTATTTGTCAAGGCCACCATAACGCGATTCTAGTCCCTCGGCTTGGTGGATATTGACACAAGTAACTTGTCTCAAAATTGACCCTGACCTTGGCATAACCTTGAAATCGTAACTTCGTTTAAATTTCGTAACTTATTTGCAGAAATAATTTTCGATTTCTGATCTTGAATTTTCAAGGTCAACTTCGTGTCAAATTATGTCAACGCCCATCAAACCGAGAGTGTAAAATCACGTTATGGTGGGCGTAACTCACGATTTTATGACACTCTATAGCAGCAATAACTTCGGAATTTCAGCTTCGACTAACCGAATGAAATCTGTTCCCCAGCAATGGAAGGCGGCCGCTGCAATTGGCCCCGGGGCAAAGTAATCGGAGGCAGCAGCGTCCTGAACTACATGCTCTACCTCCGCGGCAATAAGAAGGACTACGACATCTGGGAGCAACAGGGAAACCCAGGCTGGGGATCCAGGGACGTGCTCTATTACTTCAAGAAGTCTGAGGACAACCAGAATCCGTACCTGGCGCAAACCCCGTACCATTCGACCGGAGGGTATCTGACGGTGCAGGAATCACCGTGGCACACTCCGCTAGCAGCAGCCTTCGTGCAGGCTGGCCAAGAAATGGGATACGAAAACAGGGACATAAACGGCGAGCATCAGACCGGGTTCATGATCGCCCAGGGGACCATCAGAAGAGGAAGTCGATGCTCGACTGCGAAGGCGTTCCTGAGGCCAGCCAGACTCCGCAAGAACCTGCACGTTGCTATGTACTCCCACGTGACCAAGATCTTGATCGACCCTAAGTCCAAGAGAACCTACGGCGTGGAGTTTGTCAGGAACGACAAGGTGTTTCGGATAAGGGCCAAGAAGGAAGTCATCGTGTCTGCGGGATCGGTGAATTCTCCCCAGCTGCTGATGCTTTCAGGTAAAGAGACTGTTTTCCATTGTTCTCTGGGATTCTCGTGACTTCAGTAACATTTTCAGTACACCAGTTTTCGATGATGTAGTGTAAGATATTCTCTATAGGACATTCGCGCTAATAACTTTGGGACTCACTCTGTACTGTTCTTAAAAGTTCTTGCAACATCCTTGTGTCTAAGATAGCCTCAGTAGTTCTGGACCTGGTAAATAACTTCAGTTGTCCTGGACGTGCTAAACAATCTTACTGATTTTAGACCTGCTAAATAGTTCTAGAGATCCTGGATTAACTACACAACCTAACTGATATTGGGCCTGCTAGATAGACTAGTTGGTTTTAGGTCTGCTAAATGGATTTAATGGCCTCGAACCTACTAGGTACCTAATTGGTCTTGATTCGACTAGATAGCTTCCTGCTAGATAATCTCATTGGTGTAGGACCCTTTAGGTAGCCGTAGTGACCTTGGATCTACTAGATAACCTAACTGGTCTTGGACTACCTAGATAACGTTACTGGTTTTAGGCCTGCTAGATAGTCTCAATAATTTTGAACCTACTAGGTAACCTTACTAAACTTCGATCTACTGGATCACCTAACTGGTTTTGAACCTACTAGAAATATTTCTGGCTTTAGGTCTGTTAGACAATGATTTGGATCTACTAGATAGCTTCACCGATAATGGGTATACAAGATAGTTTCGCCAATCTTGAATCTGTTATCTAGCTTTACTAGTTTAAGACCTGTTAGATAGCATTAGATACTCTTGGCCTGCTAGGCTATTCAAAAAGTTCCCTTTCGTCTCCGCCTGTTTACAATATTTCTTTTTTCCGTTGAAATCAATAATTTCACAAGAAACTAAAATCCCGTGTCCATTGTCAGGTATAGGTCCCAGAGAAGAGCTCAAGCAACACGGCATCCCAGTGATCCAGAACCTCATGGTCGGCCACAACCTCCAAGACCACGTAGGCCTAGGTGGCCTAACGTTCATGGTAAACCAGCCAATCTCCATGGTGGAGAAGCGACTGCACAGCGTCCAAGCAGTGATGCAGTACGCAGTCCTCGGCGACGGTCCCCTCACGGTGTTAGGCGGGGTAGAGGGTCTGGCTTTCGTCAACACAAAGTACGTGAACGCCTCCGATGACTTCCCTGACATCGAACTTCACTTCATATCCGGATCGACTAATTCCGATGGAGGAAGACACATCAGAAAGGTCCACGGACTCACGAAGCGGTTCTACGACGCCGTCTTCGGCCCCATAAGCGATAAGGACGTCTGGAGCGTGCTGCCCATGCTGCTGCGACCCAAGAGCAAGGGCTTCATCAAGCTCCGCAGCAAAAATCCCTTCGATCATCCCCTGATTTATCCCAATTACTTCAAGGAGCCCGAAGACGTGGCTGCCTTAGTCGAAGGTGTGAAAATAGGCGTCGCTCTTAGCAGGACCGCTGCCTTCAGGAGGTTTGGCAGCGAGCTCAACTCGAAAAGCTTCCCTGGCTGCAGACACTTGCCCATGTACAGTGACCCATACTGGGAGTGCATGATCAGGCAGTACTCAGCGACTATATACCATCCGGTAGGCACGTGCAAGATGGGCCCTTACTGGGACCCTGATGCTGTTGTCGACCCCCAATTGAGGGTCTACGGAGTCAGCGGACTGCGGGTCATCGACGCATCCATTATGCCTAACTTGGTCAGTGGGAACACTAATGCGCCGGCTATAATGATTGCTGAGAAGGGGTCTGACATGATCAAGGAATACTGGTTGAAACGAAGAGGAGAGAGGGTGAACCTCTAGGGTTGTCCCAGACTATTGAGACCGTTCAGTTCATAGTGAACATTTGGTGTACATTCAAAGCGACGTCCGGGGACCTTATGAGTCCCCAGGTGAATTTGATATGTTTTGGAAGACAGTGAATGAACTGTTACAGAAAAGGATTGAGTATACGCGCTGTTTCTGTTTACACGGGTACCAGTGTGTGCATAGTTGCGTAGTTAATGTACTTTGACCGCTGTGCACAGTGTTTTAATCAATTTTAGATTGATTAAGTATTTAAGTAAGTGGAGAACTGACAGGATCTTTAGAAGATTGCTTCAAGGCAGAACATTGACGAAGACGTTTTTGTGGGTGCGTGGTCAGTTTAGAGGTTAGGGCTGAAACGTGCCGAGCCTCCTGATAGACATTTTGCGTTTAGGAGATTGATAATGGGTGTCTACTAAGTGAAACAGCTCTCCGTCGTCGACATTTGTACGGTGTGACTGGTCTCTTTTGAATTTGATTATAGCCTGCTGTCATCGGTGGATGAGACAGATTTCTGAATGATAATAAAGTGTTTTATCATTTTGTGTAACATTGTTTTCCTTATCCTTTTTTTATCTTCTGGCTCCCTATCCGGCTGTGCCGATTCTAAATGACCCCTAATTTTGTATATATTGTATCACAAAATATTTAATTTCCAACATTTCTGCCATTGGCTTCAATTTAAATGACTCGTAAGCAAAAATATGTATTTAGGAATTTACATTGTGTTCTTGTGGTTATGTCAAGGTTTTTCCATACAAACTTAAATTTAATTCCTTATCTAGAGATTGTTAACCTAATGTAAAATGAAAATTCTTCATATAAAAATAATCTGCGACTAACGACTTACATGTCAATGCACAACACAGATGAGTTTATTCATCTCTGTATGCGATATATGCGTTCGATGTATCAAATAATTTGCGTTCGATGTATCAAATAATTTGCGTTCGTTGCAACGACGACTGCAAGCCGTGCATTCGTACAATGCCTACGTTGCAAATAAACGTATACGTAATCGAAACAGCTGACACAGAAGAGAAAAAACGGAACACCGACGCCTTTTTGTTTCGATCAGTTTGGCACAATATGTTGCGTGAAAATCAGTGCGTAAAGTGAAGTATCATCTGTGTTGTGCACTATTGACGCATTTCGAATTTTTATGAAAATTCAGATTTTCGTTGCAAGCTTTTTATTGTCGAAATCAAGCTCTTATTTTCTACGCAAAGAATCCGAATGATTGTACAATCATTTCTTGATTATTACAAATTTCAACGAAAACAAGTTACGCTTATAATATTCGCCAAGAAATCTATTCATCGGATTAAGGAGACCATTTTTTTATTCGAATTAGCAAGGTATGGACTACTCCACTAACATTTTCTGCACTTTAAATGTGAATGCAATAATACAAACAATCACATACAAATTCTTGTTTTGTAACTTCAACATCGAAAAACAGATTTCTTCACATCAATCATACAATTTAGACTGCTAGTAGGGATATCATAGCGTATCGATGGAGTTGTTACCAGCTGGTAGGGTCACAGCATTTAGGATAGCGTCTACCTATGGTCCTGAATTGGGTTTCCTAATCTTATTGCAACTGCTGATTGGAATACATAGACCGGACATCGTGGATCGTAAATCCAGAGTGAAGCCAGTGACACTGTTCAATGTAAGACGCGAGTATGATTTCGTGGTGATCGGAGGTGGATCAGCTGGATCAGTGATAGCGAATCGACTGTCAGAGAATGAAAACTGGTCGGTGCTCCTGCTGGAAGCTGGCCCGGATGAACCAGAAATCTCTGACGTACCTATAACGTTTCCGCTTTTGCAATTGTCTCCCCTCGACTGGCAATTCAAAACTGAACCGTCAAAGGAGTATTGCCAGGCGATGAAAGAGCAACGATGCAACTGGCCACGTGGCAAGGTGAAGTAGTTGATATACTAATACCTACGTTCAAGGCTTATCAAAATTACATTGTATGTTTAAAAAATATAAAGTGTACCATTTTTCAGTGGTATATGAATGAGTCACAGATTCATCTTAACGACAAGAATATATTGAGATCCAAAATTATTTCTGATTACATTGTGATTTTCGTATTAATGTCAATGCAGGCTAATAGCACAATTTTACCATCGATATATCGTATTTTAATGAAAATTAAAAATTTTGCATTGTAATATATAAGATATATTACAATACATATTATTTATATTTATATTAAATAACCTTAATTTTCGCAATGGCAAATAGTTATTGTGAAAACAAATCTCTCTTGACAAACTGTATCTCAGATATCTACCAGATTTAAATAGTTCTTTCATATTTTAATCGCATCTGTTTGGCTAATTACAGAATTTTGATTTCAAATTGAAAAATCTGTTTCATATTACTGATAACTATAATTTGATAACTATAATGTAGTTTCTTGACCTCGAATTTCTTCTGACCTCATACCCGCGATATTATTTAATGTAACGTTTTATATGATACAGTAGTTGGAAAATTAGAGGGGGTTTAAGTCATCGTAACAAATGTTGTTCGTTTAGAAAATGTAGATCTCCGAAGTTATTGTAAAAATACTTAACCACATATTTTTCTTAATTGATCACTTCAAATAGATTGCATTTTCCGCTTAATTTTAAACGTTCTGATCAAAATTAATTATCGTGTAGTGCAGTGCACGCAATATCAGAGGAGGTTTCAGTCATTACTTTGCAATTTTCCCTATTGTTTATGAAATACAAAGCTTCGAACAGAAAAACATATGTTTCCTCCAGATAATGTGTTCATTACAAATTGTGAAGATGGGGGGGAGGAGGAGGGTAATGTCACCCATTATCAAATTCAATATTCGTTTAGAAAATATAGCTTCATAAACATTTAACTCTTTCGCTTTGGCAGTCCAGTCCGCCGAAGTACTGTCACTGAACGGAAACGCGCGCCAGAAATACGCAGTGTGCGTGGTTGCTGTGTACATTTTCCTAAGTATACAATCGTTTGAATGTTTAAAGTATATTGCGTGAAACGTTTTGATATTATTTCAACAATGAGTAACTTTTAAGAAGTGATTAATCAACAGAAAATGTTCTGCCGGTAACGATAAAATATATTATTGACTACAGATGGCACTTGTATATGCATCATTTGGATACCGCCTATACGCGGCGCTGGATACCTCCTAGAAGCGAAAGGATTAAATATCTCAAACTCCTTCTTAACACGTTCGTCGCCAACAATCGACCACCAAAATTTTCACAAAATCAAAGTAATTTTATTAATTAAAGCGAAATTAGAAAGTTAAAATTAATCATAGGGGATGAAATTAGAACTCTTCCTCATCCGAAACATCCTAATCAAACTCAGTTTGTTCGGATATATTAAAATGAAAATGAATTTTCAAAATTGTTTAAAAACTAGCGTCACCCATATTTGGGTGACGTGGCGATGAACGTGTTAACCCATTACCCGCAGGAATAAAAAAGTCAATAAAATTATAAAAATATTTGCATAGGGCTTTTATTTTAAGCTTACTGAAACTGAACTTACCATTATTATTAATATTTATTTTCAAATTTTGAAGATATGGGCCATCCCATTTTTGGGACCTTGGTCGGATAAGCTATTGCAGATATAAAGAGACCTAATAATATCAATATTAATATATATATATATATTTGTGTCTCATAAAACTGACAATGGCGGGTATTGAGGTCGAACACCAGAAATTAAATACCACCATTGAACCACTAATAATTTCGTTAACTTCTAATTAATTTTGGAACTTTATATGTACTTTCAAAAATTATACTAACATCTATCCAAACTGTCGTAATAATACCGTCAATTTTAAATAAATTTTTAAAATTTATATAAGCCTCCAAAAGTTGTACTTACATTTACTAAAATTCTAAATATCAAGGCTCTCGGTGGTAGCAGTACGCTGAACGCAATGCTCTACGTCCGTGGAAACAAAAGAGACTACGACAACTGGGAAAAGCTGGGAAACCCAGGCTGGGACTTCGACAGCGTGCTTCCTTACTTCAAGAAGTCCGAAGACATGAGGATCGAAGAATACAAAGATTCACCTTATCACCAGACCGGTGGTCACTTAACCGTCGAGTTCTTCAAGTACCGGACTCCCATGATCGATTATCTGGTAAAGGCTGGCACAGAAGTGGGATACGACATCGTGGATGTCAATGGACCTACTCAAACCGGGTTCACCTATTCCCACGGTACCTTGAGAGACGGATTGCGATGCACCACTGCGAAAGCTTTCCTTCGGCCTGCTTCCAAAAGGAAGAATTTGGATGTGAGCATACACTCGATTGTCGAGAAGATTCTGATAAGCGAAGGCGAGTTACTTTGAATATTAAACGTCCATAACTTAATTTGCACATTTCAGGCAACTTGTTAGATATTTTAAAACGCTGTCAAATGCCTACAAATATGTTTAAACACCGCATGGTTATGTCAAACAATACTTAGAATTATATACGAAGGTACATATCTTCCAAGTTCGTCAACTGAAATATTTTGCGCAATTTTTCACAGACTTTTAACACTAAATGTACCGAACAATAAAATTGATTGGTCTGCATTACTTGACAAGAGTGACAAGATCCAATATATTTAGATCTTGTACAGTTTTTGTTATAGTAGATGTTCAAATGTAGTTTATGCAATAATTTTCCATGAAATTGTCTTAATTGTTATTATAATTTCAAAATGGGAAACCACGGTCACTTGACCGTGGTAGGTTTACTGTTAAACATATATAAACAGATTCAAACGCTTTCCAGTGCAATATGGTTTTCTTGCCAGTGACATTTTCAA
Organism: Augochlorella aurata; assembly: GCA_028455555.1. NCBI lineage: Eukaryota > Metazoa > Arthropoda > Insecta > Hymenoptera > Halictidae > Augochlorella > Augochlorella aurata. The sequence continues at coordinate 10,181,034 of CM052159.1, forward strand.
CTGAATATTGAGAATCAATATGTCGCCTGTTTTCAAATAGTTTATGCAATATTTTACAGACCTTCAATCATCATTAGACAACTTCCAAGAACTTTCAGAATCCTCAAACACCTTCAAACTCTTTCAGATATAAAGTGGTTTCCTTTCTAACAACAATTTCAATTTAAGATCCAGAATCAGTATGTCGCTTGTCTGTGAACAAATATTTGATTTAAAGTGCGAATGTTTTTCATTGTTGCAGACGACGATTCGAAGACAGCATACGGTGTCGAATTTCGTGCAGGTCTGATCAAGCATAAGATCCGAGCAAAACGCGAGGTCATTTTATCCGCTGGAGCTATACAATCACCGCAGTTGCTCATGCTGTCCGGTGTCGGCCCGAAAGATCATTTGAACGCTATGGGGTTAGATACCGTGCACGATGCACCGGGCGTAGGTGAAAATCTGCAGGACCACGTGGCGATCGGTGGTATGCTTTACTTGGTCGATCCGCCAGCAAATTACACGAAGAAGGACCCTTTCATTTTCGATTTACCAAATTCCATCACGGCGGACGTCATCAAAGAATTCGCCGTGAATCGTACGGGAATTATGTATTCGTTGCCTATCAGCGAGGGTATGGCATTTATCAATACGAAGTAAGTAGCGTATTATAGTGACAAATAGGTCTGTTGGAGTATTTTTATGTTCAATAAGGTTGGAAAACGTGGTCGATTAATGGAATTAACATTGTTTGTAGTTGCATTTATCAAGATACACTTGTTTCTGAGTTCATTATTTAGTAATGAATCATTTTTCCAACGATTCATTAAGATTTTTGTAGGAAAATGTGACACTGCTTAGATTATTTATTTATTGTAAACATCGGCCGTCAAATTATAACGCATACTTTTAAATTTATGATGTTTTGCTTACCTCTATAAAAATAGCGATGGTTATCGTGAATATTTATTGTAGAAACAAGTTATTTAATTAACTTGATTCTTTCTGCCCACATTCATAAAAATTCACACTACTGTACAAATATTTATTGGAATCGAAAAAGCCCACCAATACAATATGATGCCATCATACGAGACATTGTATGAGATCTCTAATTGGCCCGGGTTTTCGTTAACATCTCTTTAATGAAACCACTTGCAACATTTTCGAAAAGGAAACGGTTACTTCAAATCAGCTCAGGAATACCATTTTCCAGTTGTAACTTGTTTAGGAATACCTTGTACAATCACTAAAAATTTTGTACCACTACTGTTCAACAAGAATCGACAAACTCCTAAAAAATCCTGAAATTCTTATCAAGCGTTTTCGTGGCGGAACTTGTTACTAACACTGTATTCACAAATTTATGCAAATTCTGTTTCAGGTACGCAAACGAAACGGAGGATCATCCTGATATACAGATCTTCCTGTCAAGTATAACGGATGACTCCGACGGTGGTCTTTTCATAAAGAGGGGCAGCAATGTGAAAGACGACTTCTACGCACACATGTACGAGAATATCCTCTACAAAACTGCGTACGCTGGTCTTCCACTTTTGCTAAGACCTCGTAGCAGAGGCTACGTGAAATTGCGCTCCAGCAACGTGAACCACCATCCGATCATCGTTCCTAATTACTTTCAGGATTCACATGACCTTGATGTTTTGGTAAGTACTCTTCTTAGCACTTTAAGGGAGTATTTTGATTTACAAGTTTGAAAAGTCAAATTTTCTTTTATTCTATGTTTTTGGAGTATATAATTGCAAAAACGTGTCTGTGAAAGCATTTTCTTATATATTTGGAGACATTTTTCAGTATACTTCCTGCTATCATGCTTGCGATAATTGTTAATAGATATTCATTTATTCTACCTCTTTATATGCCGAAAGCAAGAAAAGAGCTACAGAAACAAAGTATGACCTCAAAAATTCTGCTACTTTGTTAAATAATGAGATATTTCATTTTGCTTGACACGGTCACT
>CM052159.1:10190503-10204597 GCA_028455555.1 Augochlorella aurata
AAAATCTGTAATAACAGATGCCGATTCAAAGACAGCATATGGCGTCCAATTTCGAGTAGACTCGAACAGGTATAAGGTCAAAGCAAGACGCGAGGTCATTTTATCCGCTGGAGCTCTACAATCACCGCAATTGCTCATGCTGTCCGGTATCGGTCCAAAAAGGCATTTGAACGCTATGGGGATTCATACCGTGCATGATGCACCGGGTGTGGGTGAAAATCTGCAGGACCACGTGGCGATCGGTGGCATGACTTACTTGGTGGACACGCCAGAAAATTACACGAAGAAGGAACCTTTTGCATTCAATTTGTTCGAGTCCATCAACAAGCAAACCGTCATTGATTTCACATTAAATCACAAAGGAAGTCTCTATACGTTACCATTAAGCGAGGCTATGATATTTATTAATACAAAGTAAGTATTTTATTATACTGACAGACAAGTGTGTTGGAGATTGAGAAATGTTCTAGAACTTGAATGAATTAACAGCTCGCGGTCTGTTAATGGCATTAACGTTTCTAACAGTTGTCCTGAACAAGATACATACTTCTAGGTTCAATATTTAATAAGGAAAATTTGTTGAATTTTTAACAATAATTTTTCCATTAATTGATAGATTAAAATCTCTGTAGAATAACGTAATGCTGCCCAGATTCTAATATAAATTAATGAAATTCAGTAATAAATATCAGGCCGTTTATTCAGGCGGTGTATTCACCAACTTGTACATTTAAGTTACTATTGAACTATTAAATTTTATTATTTAAACCTACGTAGGAATGATTAATCAGGGATTAACTTGTTAGAAAACAGAACTACATTTATTAAAATACTGGCAAATCGATACTCCGCACAATGTGCTGCACTAATTTTGTCGACACGACCGCTCGACTCTAACTCTCAATTCTGACTACCTTTTTACTCGCTGCATTAATCTCGAAAACTCTCATGCACACATTTACATACTCTCGCATTATTAACATGACCACCCGCACTTTTACCTAAACCTAAGAAAACAAACACGCTGCGCACAAGTCCCTTTCGCACAGACTCAGACATCTCACTCTCTATACATCATTCATTAGCGCCAGTCGAACTTCTTGCACTCACACACATACTCGCCATCATAAACGTAATTGTAATTGAAAATTATGAATAATGTATTGAAAATCTATTTATGCATGTCGTTATTATACTATTAAGTTTTAGCTTTTTAAACTCATTAAAGGTAGCAAAAAAGAATTTGCTTTCTCTATCTTGCAATTCATGCAAACAACCTTTATTTTGTATATAACATTCAGTCTGATAAGTATTAATAAAGAGTAACCCATTAATTGCGTTTTCGAATATGTGCCAGGTACTTCGTTCTGAAGGAAATTCTCTGCAATATACATATAATATGAACAAAATTATGAGATGTTTGAGTCATCATGTTGCGGGCTACCCATCTATTTATAAAACGGATACTTCCAAATTTGTAAACTTCTATTGTAGTTACTTCCGCAAATATAGAGATTATACTCATGATTCTTTATCGCGGAAACATACTACTGAATTAACTTGCCCTTTCTCATCACAGTCTTGACTCGAAGAAACATTTTCCTTTATGAAAATGTTCCAAACGGCTTCATTAACGAGATATTCGGGAAAAAAACACGGACCAATTAAAGAGCGACTACGGCTGCACCCCATTGCTACGATCGCGAGCAGAGCACTGCTTTGGTTACATGGGCGGGACACCAGTTGTACAACTTGTCTAATTGGTCAGGGTTTCCCATTCAAATTTGGTTAACACTTTGTACAATCACTAGAAACTTTGTACCACTGACAGTTCAACAAAAGTCGATGGACTCCTTAAATACTGAAATCTTTATCAAGCAATCACATCCTGGCCTGGTGTTACAAATAATAAGTCCATGTTAGAACTTGTTACTAACACTATGTTCAAAAATTTATTCAAATCTTGCTTCAGGTACGCGAATAAATCGGAGGACCGTCCTGATGTACAAATCTTCCTGTCAAGCATAACGGATGCTTCCGACAGCGGTCTCTTTATAAAGAGGGACAGCAATGTAAGAGATGACTTCTACGCGCAGATGTACGAAAATATCATCTACAAGACTTCGTACAGTGGCTTCCCGCTTTTGCTAAGACCTCGTAGCAGAGGTCATGTGAAATTGCGCTCGAAGAACGTGGACGATCTTCCGATCGTCGATGCCAATTACTTTCACGATCCACATGACCTTGATGTTTTGGTAAGTAGGCACTCTAAAACTTGTATCGCATAATAGAATTATGTATCGCATAATAGAAAATTCATCGTGGCGCCACGAACAATCCCTGTAAAATTGGCGTGACATTCAACGTGTTAATAAATGCTAATTATTTCTAATTTTATATATGCCGAAAACAAAAGAAATTACAGTGTTTTAAGCGCGATATAGGTAAAAAAAGCTACTTAATTTCTCGAAAACTTTATGTACGATACTTTAACGGGCATAGTAATTGACACTCTATTGTTACTCTACAGAAACCACAAGAAATTCACAAACATCGAACTCTGAATTCTCTTTCAGAATTGACTATTATCAAAATCTAAAGAGTATTAACTGCTATTTTGGGTGATCGAAACAACTTGATAATTAGAAATATTTCAATTCAATTGATAATATGAAACATTTACAAACAGGAGTATAGCTTGGCTTAAATATGTAAATTTTATCAATATTTATTTATATCAGAGTTTACGTCTACTGTTATCACTGCGAAATGACACTAGAATAAAGACCATCGTTGCAAACATTCTCTCAAATATCACGTAACTCCATTCGCAACGTCACGGATCAGCAGTTCCGCCGAGTAGGGGTTGGGGCTAGTGACGTCGACCGACGCAACGTGACTAATTACATGAGTGAGAGATTACAATAACTACAGCTCTGCTGCTTTAGCTCTATCCTGTTAAACTGGTTATCAGTGACATCACGGATGGAGTCACGTGATATTTTAGGAAACTCACGATAACGGTGATCAAGACCTACTATCGAAGGATCTATACGTAACCTTGAATGCAAAAGAGTTATACATAGATGGTACTAAAATCACAAAAACTATAAGCTTGAGAAAAACTGTGCGTTTATCGTAAGATTTGCTGCTTAACACTTTACCGACCGGTTTTTCGGCCGGAAAAATTTTTATATTGTCGTAATATTAGCATTAAACAATATTTATTTTATCTATTTTATTTATTTTATTCATTTTATTCATCGCAAAAAGTATCTAATATTTAAGCAATTATAAAATAATATCGAAAAGCCGATTTAGAGGCTACCGGTCAATAAAGTGTTAAAATTAAAAAGTTTTTTAGTTTAGTTAATTTTTCACATTATCCAAACTGATTATAGAATATTCAATGTAGTCAAGTTTTTTTCTTCAGCCCTATTAGGGCCATACTTATAGTATACTCCAGCCCTATTAGGGCTAGATACTTATTAAGTATCTGAACTTAAACCAAAGGTAGAACGTATCAAGTAATAACGTTCGATATTCTAACTTTTCAATTATTCTGATTCGAGGTGCTGAATCTATTTCCATAGTAAACAAAATTATTTTTTAATATTAACAGGCAGAAGGTGCAAACTTCATATACAGTCTCAGCCAAACATCGACTATGAAAAACCTCAACGCCAGAGCGAATCCAAATCGAATCCCAGAATGCTCGTCCTTCAAGTATCCATCGACTGCGTACTGGAAATGCTTCGCAAGATTCTACACAGTAACAATCTATCATCCGTGTGGGACTTGCAAGATGGGACCAGCGACCGACAAGATGGCCGTCGTGGACCCAAGACTTAGAGTATACGGAATTAAGGGACTGCGAGTGATCGACGCGTCGATCATGCCATATATTGTTTCTGGAAACACAAATGCGCCGGTCATTATGATTGCTGAGAAGGCTGCAGACATGATCAAGGAAGACTGGAAATCGTAAATGTAGATTATCGTTTAAGCTTGTCCTTGTAGAACTGTCGAAATGAAAAATTTTGGTTCCTTGAGGAAATTTTCTATACTGTTTTCAATTATGATTAGAACTCAAGTGATGAAATGATATCTCATTTCAATATTTAAAAAAATGGTCTATTTTTTCATTTTAATAAATTTTATTGTAATAAATATTTCGATAATATTGGTGAAGGTAATAAATGTTTTAATAAAATTATTTGTTTATAGTGACTTGTTAATTACAAATTACACCATTGTTCGAATGTAATGGTGAAGTCGATGTGCTGTTCTATTATATCAAGAAAATAATCTGATTATAGATAAACTTGTTGTATACAAGCTATCACATGTTTTGAAAGTAATAAATTTGATTTCGGCATAATAAAAGATTGAAAATAAAATAATCCGTTGTGTAAAAATGATAATTTTCGTCTACGTTCATCTGTCTACGCTATTTAGAAGTATTTTCGTGCTATAGAAATCAGTTCACATTTGATGACGAATTCTACTACGACGATGCCTGAGTCAATTTGGGCCAAGTGTAATTACCTAGTTCGTGACGATCGAATTTTGAACGAAATTGATTTAGTTTATAATACAGTGAATTTTGAAAAGAGACGAAGATCGGAAAACTATTCTGATTTACAGTTAATTAAAGTAATACAAGTTGACAAAGAATAATACACATGACGTTTGGATGAATTTAGTTATTACTATTCCTATTAACTAAACATTCCTTTTAATTAAAAAACTTCTTTTACAAATTGGGAATATTTTTATATATTCTCAGTACTAGGTGAAATCTATTCAACATTTTTGTTTCGAAGTTAAATTTCAGTAACATTCACATTTTCTAATTTAAGGTTCGAATCTTTCGAGATCAAAGATTTTTGGAAGTGCTCTAGAAATGTTTAAATAAATCTTCCAATATTTCTAGTGAACTTACAAGAACTTCAAACTCTTTTAAGTATAACATTGTATTCTTTCCAACATTACCTTCCATTTAAGATCAAGAGTCAGTATGTCACTTGACTGTGAACAAATGTTTTACTTGATATTTGAATGTTTTTCATCGTCTCAGACGACGATTCAAAGATAGCATATGGCGTCCAATTTCATGCTGATATAATCAGCCATAAGATCACAACAAAACGCAAGGTCATTTTATCCGCTGGCGCTATACAATCGCCACAATTGCTCATGCTGTCCAGAGTCGGTCGGAAAGATCATTTGAAAGCTACAGGGGCGCACACTGTACAATATGCACAGAGCGTGGGTGAAGATCTGCCGGACCACGTGGCGATAGGTGATATGGCTTACTTGGTGAGCACAACAAAATTACATGAAAAAGAAACTATTCACATTTGATTTGTTCGAGTCCCTTACTGAGGAAGCCGTCAAGGAATTCGCCGTGATTCGCACGAGAATTACGTATTCGTTATCACTAATCAAGGGGATAGTATTTATCAATACTAAGTAAGTTACAGTTATAGTGAGAAACAAGTATGTTGGAGAATTTTTATATCCAATGACGGGGATTGGGAAGTGTTATAGAAATTCTAGTTATTTACTGCAAGTTGTAAAAAAGATACTACTTTTTCAAGAGTGTCCCAATAAAATGTCGTTTGAGATAATAGACTATGAAAAAAAGAGTCATATGTATTTATGTTTTTATTTATGTTTTTTCCTGGTTTAAATATTCATTAAAATAATGTTAATAATATTTCTTGGAATACGTAGTAAACGACTTCGTTGGTCGAAAAATTCATTTTCGTCGATACAAATATTTGTCCAAATAGGATTTGTCCATGCAAGTTATCGTTGTGTAATGTAATGGTCTCAATTGTGCAATCTAATTATGATATCTGCAGAGAAAACGATACGTTACGATTTGTACTTACACAACGCGAAGTTTATTCAACACGGGTATTGTATTCAATACAAAAAAGAACGTCGAAGGAAGCGCCCGATGTCCACGCTCCGGTGACTTTACTGACAGATATTTGTAAGAAACTAAGTTTTAAGCGAGAGGAGTACGATTTTGTGGTGATCGGAGGTGGATCAGCTGGATCAATGATAGCTAATCGGCTCTTAGAAAATGGAAACTGGTCGGTGCTCCTGCTGGAAGCTGGCCCGGATGTACCGGAAATCTCTGACGTGCCTATAATATATCCGCTTTTGGAATTGTCAGGCAATGAATGGGCAGCGGTGCAACTGGCCACGTGGCAATGTACTTTGTAATATATAAAAAATGTGACAGGATAGAAGATTTCAATTTGTATTTCAGGTAATATCCGTTGGATTTAGTTGGTTCTTTCATATTTTCATCGCGATGATTTTACCAATTACGGAGATTTAATTTCCAATCGAAAAATCTGTTTCATAATAATGATAACCATAATCAGATTTATGAAGTCCCTTGATCTTAAATTTCTCGAGATACGTTATTCTCAAATGTGCGTTTCGTTCGGTTAAAAATAGTACTTATCAAAATTATTGCAAAAATACAAGACATAGATTGTTTTTCCGGTTAATTTTAGAGGTTCTGATCAAAACAAATTATCATATAACGTTCTACACGTAACATTAAGGGAAGTTTGTCATCTCTTTACTAATTTCTCGTTCGTTTAGAAAATATCGAGTATTTTAATTTGAATATTGTGAAATTAATAGGCATTTCTGCTGGAAACGTAATTTTAATTAGTGTATACAGTCAGTAACAAAATATTTCAAATCAAACCTAGCTGTGCAATGGACTACCTAACTAGTCATTGCAACATTTTCTACTGTATACGTATTGCGTCGATGTTGAAAGTATTCAGAAATGCATTGACGACTTTACCGATACCAAACCAACCAGTATGTTTAACAATAGTATTTGTCAGTTGCCTGATAAATGGCGGAAAGTCGATAAACACAACGGGTATTATTTAAATGACTCAAGTCAATTGTATATTTCCAGAAATGAAAGCTGAAGTTTAAAACAGGAAGACTAAAACTTATTTGTACACTTCATGTAATCATTAAATAAACATTTCCATTTAAGCTGAAGCATTGTGTGACACAGGTCACCTTAAATTAGGGGATTTTAAGTCATGATTTTACCTATTCCAAATTTTTATACAAGTGATACGTAATCAGAAAAACAGTTGTGACGTTCTGAGAAATAACAACGATGACAAACATCTGCATTCAAAACCATCAAATGCCAAATCTGGTTCCATCGGTCAACGTATCTGAGAATTGCACAAGTAAACCAAAATTCAGCCAAGAAGAGCATAACACGAACACTCCACGTCATCCCTATAAACAGACGAGATCAAGAAAATTAACAACATTCATCAATACTCAATCATCTAGGAACCGTAAGGAGCCAAAAAGTTTTACACAACCTGCCCAAGGAAATTCTGAGGTACTCAGCGAAAGTGAGAGCAGCATAATAACAGATCTAGCAAGTTTCTATGAACGGAACTCGCCAGCAAATATAATAACGCCATCGAATCAAAGTCACGGAGATTAGAATACTCCACTTTTGAAAACTTCAAGTGTTCGTCGCCACCCAATTGTCGCATCCACTTCATATTTTAACGAAATTTCACTTTCCAGCAAAATCCAGAATTTTAATTCAAAATCCACATCACAGAACCTCACCGATAAAACCTTCCTTCCTCACCTTTCGAGAAAGTCTACTGTTTCAGAAATTCTTTCCATTTTGAAGTCAACCAACGCAAGAAATCGGAGCTTGGACGAAAACACAACAGAACGGACGTGTGGACCACACTCTCGAAGGCTCTCTTCTGGAGATAGGTCCAATAAAATGAACACCTGGAGAACACGACATAAACCATCAAACACTTGGAGGAAGAAGCACGAAGCTTAGATGTATTATTATTATTTTTTTTCTTTAAACACACACACTTAAACTAAGTACACAAACACACACCCATACATACCGCCATAGCTCGCAATCCCTTTCCGATTAGGAAGCATCGATTACGCCATGTTCCCTCTGAGGGGGGAGGTGTTGCGTACGAACTCCGCCGAATATAATTTTCAGCATTAAAAATCTGTCTCCGGGCGCACCAAGAATTTTTACAGCCAAAGAAAACGATAGATAGGCGATCCCCTCCGTTTACACTAGGCGCTAAATAAACACCCCCACACACACACAGGATAGTCTGACTGGCGCCACACTAGGAACCTCGGGACCATCCGCGGAAAAACTCCCACGGTTTAGTCACGTAGGCCATACCCCCTCCACCAGGATTTCCAGCAGAAACTCAGTATAAAAAGGCCCAGATTTTCTACACCATCGGGCAGTATCCCTTAGAATCTCGAAGAGCTAGTAGTCACTGTGCACGAAATCTCTATCGATCTCTAACTGGGCTAATACGGAAAATCCTAAGTACGTATCCCGGGACATACTGACCCCCGCAGATCTCAGTGCGTGAAGAACGAGAAGCTGGACCTTAGGGCTCCGCGACACAACCTCACACTACCAACAACTGTAACAGACCAACTTGTGCTATATCCTATTTTGTGTTTTAACCAAACCTAGAGTTCGGTTCATTGCTACCTTATCCTACATTCGATTCCAGTCGCTGGTATTAGAATCCACCAAGGTGCGCCTTTGCCGCTCGAGGTGCACCGAACAAAAAGTTACGAGGCTAAGAAATCCAACTACCTATCCCCTCGTAGGCCCCGACGGCGAAACAAACGTCGACTCATCTACGAGTTACCTTCCTGTGGGTCCCGGTGGCGAAACAAACGTCGGCTCGTCCACAATTCTTAAAACCCTTAACCCTTATTATTCCCCTAACCGACCAATTAAAGAGGAAAAACGAATCCTCGGTCACGCACGCTTGCCTTAGCTCTCCGCCCGTAACACAAGATTCAGACCAAGAAACGTTTAAATATCTCGAATTCCTTTTTAAACATCAGAAATCAAATTCCGAATAATTCTGTCAGTTTGAAACAAATTTTCAAACCTCCAAAAGTTATACTAACATATGCTCAAACTCTGTCAATCAAGTGTCTTGGAGGTAGCAGTGTGCTGAACGGAATGGTCTACGCCCGTGGTAACAAGAGAGATTACGAAAACTGGGAAAAACTGGGAAACCCAGGCTGGGACTTCGACAGCGTGCTGCTTTACTTCAAGAAGTTCGAAGACATGATGATCGATGAATACAAAAATTCACCTTATCACCAGACGGGTGGTCACTTGACCATCGAGTTCTTCAAGCACCGGACTCCCATGATCGATTATCTGGTAAAGGCTGGCACAGAAGTGGGATACGACGTCGTGGATATCAATGGACCTACTCAAACTGGTGTCACCTATATCCACGGTACCTTGAGAGACGGATTACGATGCAGCACTGCGAAAGCTTTCCTTCGGTCTGCTTCCAAAAGGAGGAATCTGGATGTCAGCTTACACTCGACTGTGGAGAAGATTCTGATAACTGATGGCAGTTACTTCGAATATTTTATTTATGTTTCGAGAGGATCATTTGTGGCTTAGGCTTGTTGAGAAATGTACACTCATTTAAATTCTTTTTGTACTTTCAGTTTGTGCCTTCATAAGATTACCTCATACATGTAGATATATTTTTCTTTTGCTTTTATACTTACCTTTAATTGAAAATTAAAAACATCATGTTTTTTAATTATATATTTTTCCATCTCGCGATTTATTTAGACGTGCACAGTTTTATTTATATATGTTAGGTAAGCTGTCATATGTATACTCAACACTGTGAAGTGCCTACATACATGTTTGAACACGACATGGTTTTGGAGATTTGAAGATCGCGAGCAAATTATTTGAACCAAGAATGTTAATGACCTTTAATAAGTAGTGAACGACAGATTAAATGTAGGCATTCTTTCTTCCATAACACTCGATGCCTACCACAAGGTTACTCTGGTCAGCCGCTACGGACGCGCACCCATTCCTCACGCGTTCTTCATTTGTTTCCTAGTACAGTAATTTTTCAACGAATATCTCAACTTCACTCTGCTACTATCGTCGCAATGCTATTGCTACACCTTTGTAATTTGTCGATTTTCTTCGCTACGCCGATGCCGAGGTTCGACGGAGTCGGTGAACACGTGTGCTGCGGCACGCGCCGCGGCTCCTTTGATTCAAATTCTCGGAAGAGAACTCATAATACAATAACGAAACTTTTTTAATTTTAACATTTTAAAACTGAATTTTTTTTAACATATTGCTGACAATTTTCTGATTAAAATGAGACTAAACGTGACATAATTTGGACAAATATTTCTGATTAAAATAAAATCAAACACGATATAATTTTTAAACAGTTTCTCGATATTCGACCATCCTTACTCCAAGGCCTTTTTAAATTCCAGGGTTGGTGGAAAAAGTACAGTAAACCGTTCAATCAAACGCTTAGAATTCAGAATGTCTCGAAATCGAGGCCATCTCGACACCTACCGTCTCGAAATAGAAACCATCTCCACTCTGAATGTCTCTCGAATTGCACAATACCATATTTAGCGTTGCCTTTAATACTTTATTTATACTTACGAATCGGTTCTTCTAATGCTGTTTTCGTAAATAAAATAAGTTATTTGATTCGTATAATGACTAAATACGGTGTAAAGTATGTCGTATTTGGTATCATTTTAATTGAAAAAATCTGACCTTTATATTAGAAAAATTTTCATATATAAGAAATTGGAAATAAAAAAGTGAAGTCATCGTTTTTATGCTAGCATTACAATGTATTCATAGTAATCTATACCGGTATGCGGCGGCTGCCTTTCCAGGTAGTTTCGTTCTGTCTCTCTCTTTTATGAGACGTCGCCAACTATAAAGGCGAGCTGCGAGGATCGAATGACCGTGCCTTCGTCTATGCATACTGACGATTTTCGATTCCTACCTTGAGACATTCGTCGAATCATTACTGTAACTTGAATCTAGTTTCTTAGTTGCTACAGATACTAACCTAACCTATTAACTCAAGTTACCAATATAAAAACAACTTACAACAAACACAGGGTTCTCTTTTAAATGATGTTTAGAATTACATGTCAAGGTACATATGTTCCAAGTTCCTCAACTAAAATATTTAGTATATTTATAAACATATCCCAACGCTTTCTAATGCGATATGAAACGTCCCTTTCTTCAATAGTTTATGCAACATTTCACAGATCTTCAATTATCTTTAAACAACTTTCAACAAGTTTCAGAATCATCAAAAACATTCGAAATCTTTCAAATATGACATGGTTTCGTTTCCAACAGCTACTTCAATTTAACTCGATCAATTTGACTCGACCAGCTATAAAGTCAGAGCAAAATGCGAGGTCATTTTATCCGCTGGAGCTATACAATCGCCGCAATTGCTCATGTTGTCTGGTGTCGGTCCGAAAGATCATTTAGACGCTATAGGGGTGCACACTGTGCACGATGCACCGGGTGTGGGTGAAAATCTGCAAGACCACGTGTCGATCGGTGGCATGGTTTACTTGGTGGATCCTCCAGCAAATTACACGAAGAAGAAACCATTTACATTTGATTTGTTCGAGTCCTTTAACGAGAAAACCGTTAGGGAATTCCTCATAAATCGAACGGGAATTATGTATTCGTTATCACTAGTCAAGGCTATGGTGTTTATCAATACTAAGCAAGTATATTATTATAGTGACAAACAACTATGCTATAGAATTTTTAAGGACCATGCGATTGGGAAATGTTCTAGAACTTGAATAAATTAACAACTCTTGGTCAATTAATGACATTAACATTTGTAACAATTGTCTTGAACAAGATACATACTACTAAATTCATTGTTTAATATGGATTAATTATCGAATTTGGAACACTAATTTCTCCATTAATTGATACATTAAAATGTATGGAGAATAATGCAAGAGACTGCTTAGATTCTAATTTAAATAAATCAAATTTGATAACAAACAGCAGACCGTCTATTCAGACAATGTTGTCGGTCTATTCACCAACTTATACATTTGAGCTAGTATTGACATATTAAATTTGATTATTCAAATGTAATTGTCATTGAAATTTTGGAAGGATTTATTGAAGCTCTATTTATGCATGCCATTATTAAACTACTATAGTTAAATCTTTTAATATAAGTTTTAGCTTTTTATATTGATTAAGGGAAAGAAGAAAGTATTTATTTTCTCTATCCTGCAATTCATGCAAACAAAATTTTATTTTGCGTAAAAATTCAGTCTAATAATTATTATTAAACCCTGGCACATTTATTGCGTTTTCCAGTAGGTACCAGCTATTTCGTTTAAAAGAAAAATTAGGGGATGTTTGAGTCATCATGTTGCGGGCTACTTATGTATTTAACGAACGGAGGCTTTCAAACTAAACTTCTGCTTATTTCCGCAAAGATAGAGATTATTAACTTCATTCTTTCATATCACACCTTTGATTTGAAGTAACATTTTCCTTTACGAAAATGTTGCAAATAGCTTCATTAACGAGATATGACAAAAAAAAACATGGAACAGTCGAAGAGAGAGTGCGATTGCATAATACTATGCATTAACACACAATGCATTAATTGCGAGGGTGGGACATCAGTTATACAACCTCTCTAATTGGTCAGGGTTTTTCGTTAATATCTCGTTAATGAAACCATTTGCAACATTTTCGAAAAGGAAAAAATTGCTTAAAATCCCCTGAGAAATACCGTTTCCCAGTAATGATGGCAGTTTTCGGGCACCTTGTTAGTCACTAAAAATTGTGTACCACTGACAGTTCAACGAAAGTCGACGAGCTCCTTAAATCCTCAAATCTATATCAAGCATTTACATCCTGTTCCTGCATGACATAAATAACAAATTCGTGTCAGAACGTATTACTAACACTATATTCAGAGGTTTATTCAAATCCTACTTCAGGTACGCGAATAAAACGGAGGATCATCCTGATATAGAGATCTTTCTGTCAAGCGCAACGGATGCTTCCGACGGCGGTCTTTTCCTAAAGGAGATCTGCAATGTGAAGGATGACTTCTACACGAACATGAACGAGAATATCATCTACAAAACTTCGTACACTGGTTACCCACTTTTGTTGAGACCTCGTAATAGAGGATACGTGAAATTGCGTTCGAGCAATTTACACTTGGATTCAAAATTAACATGGAAACATCACATGCGTTCTAAATTCGACTAAATCCGTATCAAGAGGAAAAATATATATATTGGCTTACATACAAAAGATCTAAATTTAGTTTTGACAATAAACTTCTAATCTACAAAACAATTATAAAGCCTATTTGGACCTACGGCATCGAGATGTGGAGCGTGGCAGCCAAAAGCCATATTGCTAAACTTGAGTCATTACAATCCATAATTCTTAGAACAGTAACTAATGCTCCATGGTATGTTCGAAGTGATGAAATCCGGAAAGATCTTAAAGTAAAGACAGTTTCTGACGAAATCACCAGCCGCTGTGACAGCTATAAAAAAAGAATAGACAGCCATCCCAATGACTTAGATAAAAAACTGTACGAAATTAGTCTGCCTCGCAGACTGCATAGGAAACATCCAAAGGATCTTCTACATATCTTAAAGGCATCAAGCTTGAATAGATGTCATCTACATGGATAAATTCTACATGCTATTCAACCAAACCTGTTACTACAATTTACCAAATGTCCTTGCCGGAAAAAATTGTACAGACTCTTAGAGATAATAAAAAAAGAGAATTTACTGCTGTATTGGGTGCGCATTGTAATTTTCTGACATTTGTGAAAATTCCCGGCAACGATGATCAAGACCCACCCAACGACCTATTCGTGGCCTTGAATGTTTATTATTGAATACTTACATATCGATGGTGCTAAAACCGCAAAAATTATAAGTTTGAGAGAAACTGTGCGCTTATCGTAAGACTTGCCGCTTGACATTAAAAAGTGTTTTACTTTAGGAATTTTTCACGTTATCTAAAACGAGTATAGAATATTCAATGTAGTCCAATTATTTTGTTCAGTATCTACAATTATCTGAACTTAAAGCGAAGGAAAAATTGATCAAGTAATAACATTTGATATTGTAACTTTTCAATTATTCTGATTC
>CM052159.1:10286706-10341058 GCA_028455555.1 Augochlorella aurata
GGAAGCGACATCACTGTCATTTATACTTCAATAAATTATTTGGATCAATATCGTACGACAAGTTTTTCTGGAATTGTTATTTAAAAGAAAATTATTGAGTTACTTTTACATAAAGCACAATCATCAAAAAGCCTATTAATAGGCTGCCTGTAAATAGAGTGTTATTCAATTAGAAAAATTCGAATTAATTTTAACGAATTCCAAGTTATTCTGCAAGAATTTTTTAAGATGTTAGTTTGCCTGTTTTATATATCTGTTTTGTATTTCTTTATTTTTGCAAACATATCTTGCTTTCATCCCATTGGTCTTGAGATGTTCTAGCTACGCGATTGCATTGCCTCTGTTAGAATTTCCACAGGCTAAGGTGTTGCGCAAAGTTACAACCGTATCATCGATTTCATCGTACTTGTGCATCCATTCGCAACATGAAAATTCCGATGAATATTTTTACAATTCATAATCGTGGAACGTTTTTTGTATAGAATTTTGTTTAGATTTATTTTGGTTGCACTGGTTGATTCAATGTTTCGAAGCACTGGCTGAAATTCGGCAATTTTTCTGACAATAACATTATAATACTAATATTATAATAATAATGAAATAATAATGATATTATAATGTTCCTATAATAATGTTGTAACTGTAAAAATATGTAACGTAATAATAATATTTAATATAAATGTAATATATACATATATTCCAATTTTGAACCCGATGTCCGTCAGAGGATCTTCCGGTCCAAACTAACCTAAGCACTTGCTCACTCGTCGGAAGGACGATGCAATTTTTGCAAGGTCACAGTACGTGGGAAAGTCGGTATTGTAATAATATTTATCTTATTCATTATTCACCAACTTTTTAGCAAGACATCCTATTAAGTAACAACATCCGCAGAACGTTCGAGCAGTCCGAGTATATCTCATTGTGAAATCATTAACATCAATTGAATTTTCCTTTTTAATAATAAATCATGGGAAATACTATAGAAGTAAACTGTGAAATCTCGTGCGCATATCAATAGTTTTAAATTTTTATTATTTCTCAGTGTTACTTGATTGCCGCATTTCCTGTATAATAACTATAAAGCAATTGTCATAATTCGAGATGTTTTTCAATTTAGTTATAACTGATTGTGAGTACAGTATTGCCATACAAATTTGAATGTTTGCAGTTGTGCTAATTAACCCATTAAGCGGTGAAATTCGAAAGTCAATAAAACTATAAAAATATCTACATAGGGCTTTTATTTTAAGCTTAATTAGACTGAATTTACCGTTATTGTTAATATTTATTTTCAAATTCTGAAAACATTGGCCATCCTATTTTTGGGACATTGACCGAATGAACAACTGCATATACAAAAAATAAAAAAAAATATTTGTATAAATTATATAATAATATAATATAATATAATTAATTATAATTATATAAATTGTACTATCTTTATGCGATGTATAGTTTTAAACATTGGTTTTTAATAATCTTGGCAATTTCACATCCTTACCAATAAACTATGTTGCAGCAGAAGCAATTAGATTCGAATAATTTTATAGAAACAATGCCATCGAGTTTACTCAAATTCCACGTTATTTTTATCAATTTTTATAATTTCGCTTCACAATCGTTTACGACTCCTATGATAATAAACTAAAAGAATTTTGTTCAATCTCATAGTTTTAATGTCATAATCGTGCCTTTATATCATTTAATCGCAGACATTAATTTATTCTCTGACAACTACATAAATATAAATATTTATTCATAACATCTGCCGTAATTATTCATATTTTGTTAGCATTATCAAGAAGCACTGGGAATCGCAGATCGTGGTTATAAAATTGTTTCTTTATTGTGCATGAATTACGTAACTTATACAAAGTATGGATGTAATTATTACACATATAATTCACGTATAATTAATGTAGAGGTTAGAGTACAACTGAGTGACTTTTAAAAGTGTCTTTAATTGTTATGTAAGTGTTAGAGATATTAATTCTGTAAGGCATTGCTATGAAGAAACGGTCGTTTTGTAGGAAGAACAGACTATAGATGCTGTACATTACTAGATTGTGCACATAATAAATCAGAAGTTGATTCATGGAGCATAATTAAGATAACCAGTAGACACTTGACAACTTTCTCTTGAGACTGTTTAATTATGCTTATTGTAATTTATGACGTAAAATGGTATAAATTCCGGATTGTTGGTGCTTGCGGTTGATTTGAGAACTGGTCATTGAAATTGTTACCTAATCGCTTAGTTTATGGCGATTAAGTTTTAAAGGAAATTCCAGTAGTTTTTAATCAAATTAAATTTTAAGAGAAACATAAATTCTTAACATTGATATTAATGGATTATAGTAATACTAATGGTTTGTAAAAGCTGAGAGGAAATGGAACTTTATTTTTATATAAAATTAGTCTATTTACTTTCCTATAAATTAACGTAACTTATTGTTGCGGTATGAACGCACGAGATTGTTTAAAAAATAGGCGTAGAAGACATGAAAAATATGTTCGTAAATATTTATCAATCGTATCATAAAAATACGAAATCAAAATTTTGTCCACAGGATAATTAGATGCAATGATATGTGTTGTAAGCCCACCTCGAAGTTATTAATATACCGCACAGTCAAGTGACATTTGAAATCAATTTTATATCCGGACACATATTATTAGAAAACTTACATTTTCAAGATCTCAGCTCAGGTTTATTCGTTTATAGGCATTTAACTTCTCTCCTGAAAGTACACTATAAAAGATCTATGCACATGTATGCAAACAATTTTCGGATAAATTTTCTACTTTAGTGATATTCAAATAACGTAATTTTTCAAGCAACAAGTTCCGAACTTAAACGGCGCAAAAATTTACAAAATTTGCCCAAATGTAATGAAGGTAATCAAAAATACAAATATCTATTTCAAATGCTGGTAATAATTTTGAGCTTAAATCATTTAAACTGTACCCAATTGTCCTCCTGATTTCCATTTTTCGCTAGAATTATATTAATATCATTTTTAACGTACATGGCCGAGGAATGTATGAACGTCACTGCAGATATTCGCTCAAGTACTAATTGATAAGAAAATATCACCGTGCTTGAACTAGAAAATTAGCAATGCCTAGGAATCAATTACAGTTCTCGACGTGTGCAGGTTACGATTACGTGTGTTGTGTTTAAATATAGACGTGTTATTTACGAGATACCAGCGCATTGTTACACTGTAGTATATCAGCAATTTGTCGCACAACCTTAAAGCTCTCGTTCAGGGTGGTTCTACGTGAAACGTTTTCCTCAACTTGCAGGAATCCCCTTATCTACCGTGCGTCAAGGAATAGGCAGACATTTTCCGGAATCGGAAACAATGTCGTACACAAAATTTAACGTTTATTCTCAGGTAGGATTTCGTGGAATTCTGATAACGGTGTGCAACCAATTTTTGTTCATTTCTTCGACTTTCTAATTTTAAATAGGTCATTCTAACCCTATGCGCTATAATATCGTATCAAACTCGTTGTGTCAAGGTTATGTCAAATTTGGAACATAATTTACTAAATATATACGTTATTCGCGTCTTTCAAACCGAAGTTAAATACCCATCTGCCCTTAATATTTAAACGTTGCCATATAATAAATATAAAGTGTCTGTCCGATGTGGGAATTTATTAGTAACAAACAAAGGCTAATTAACGTAGCTGTGAAATAAATTGTATTGTAAAGGGTTAAACAAAGAATTTTCACGAATTGAATGGACGATAATGATAATAGGATAGACAATTCAAATTTCATAACAGTATTTTACAGACTGAATTGAATAAAATGATATTGTTTGTTACGATATTGATTGCATCGAAATATTTTTTAATAATTGTTAATATGAATAGTTATTGCAATGGCCTTTTCAGTTTAAATATCATTTAAATATGCTTCTGTAATCATAATATAACATTGAACTAGATTATTTTATTGAGAACAGACCTTGCAACGTCGCTATGCATGTTAGAATCGTCTAACCTTTGTTGTTAAATCATACAATACAGTCAAAGTCGAACATTTGCATTTTTCATTACTTTTTCGGATTTCGATAATACATTTAATAATTTAGTGATTTCATAATACATTTGTTGAAACTGTATGTTAATAGAACATTTAATAACTTCTTTTTTAAAATAACAGATTTATTAATTTCTATTCTAGTAATATATTTCACTATTTATTCTGTAATAATCAATTGACTAAGTTGTATTTTAACAATACGTTTCATAATTTGTGTTTTAATAGCACATGTAATAAATGGATCTTTAATGACATTTTTAACAGTTTGTATTCCAACAACACTTTTAACAATTTGTTTCATAGTACTAGATTAATTAATTTTTATTTTAATAGGTATTTCATGGTTACAACTTTAACAATGCATTTAATAAATTGTATTTTTAATAATACATTTCACATTTCGTTTTATAATAATGCATCAAGTAACTTCTGTCGTAATAGTATATTTAATAGTTCGTATTTTGAGAATATATTTATCAGTTTGAATTTTAGTAACATACTTAATAATCTGTTTTATAGTAACAGTATTTGAACAATACATCCAACAATTTGTCTTTTAATAACACATCCCGTAATTCCTTTTATAATAATAGATTAATTATATTTGTATTTTAATAATCCATTTCATAAACCGTCTTACAGCAATAGATTAATTAATTAAATGTTTTAATAGAATATTTAAGAATTTCTATTTTAGTGACATGTTTCACAGTTCGTATCTTAATAATATTTTGAATAAATTGTTTCATGGTAACCGTACTTTAACGACATAGAAAATTAATGAACGGTAGCTCGTGTTTTAACAAATTCGTGTTTCACGGGGATTCACAACGAACGGAAAAGTGTATTCCACCATGAATCATAGTTCCTTGAAAAGCAATGTACGAGGACTATCTTAGCCGACCGGTTGCCTACAACTGTCTGACATTGTTGCATATATGCATAACAGAATGGTATCACGATCCCCTAATGCCACGGGACTTTCTTCCACCACGCAATCACCTCAGTGCTCAGCCACATACATATATCTGAAATGTGAACTGCCGATATGCTTCACTTCCCCGGTTAAACTAGCGTACGTTGTTCCTCGGGTACCCAAGTGGTTGGTGTTTTAGAGTGGGACCAGACTGTGTTGTAATTATATAACAGCGGTGGATTGTTACATTGTCAGGTAAACTCACGGGGAAACGCATTTCGTTCGGTGATGGGATCATCCTTTTTCTTTCTCGCAATCTAACAGAGAAATCGGCAATGTTTTGCTCGCGGTCGGGGCACTTGCTAGAAATTAGACCAGTTGAACTTGGCGGCCTTGAGGTGTTCGTTCGAAAGTGTTTTAGAGAGTTTTTGCAAATTTTTTGAAAGGTTTCAGTGTCGAGAAAATTGCAGCGACGCACCACCATTGTAATTACGTCTGAGTGTTTAATACCCTTAACGATACTTAATGGTATGTCGCGTCACGTGGTCAAGATTAAACTAGTTAAGCTTGGTAGTCTTGACGTCGATGCACGAAAGTATTTTACAGAATTTTTGCCAAATTTTTCGTAACTTCCAAAAGAAAATTGCAGTGATGTATCACTGTAACTATTTCTCAGTCAGGCTTGCGAACAACGCTCGATTTGATGTTATGTCACGTGGTCGGTATTAACCCATTTGGACTCAGTGGTCTTTTTGTGTACGTTCAAAAGCGTTTTACGGAATTTCATACTAGGCCAGGTGCTGAAGATTAGACCACTTGAGGGTTTATGTTCGTGAACAATATTTTATGTTAAACTCTATCGTTAACAGTAGACTCATTGAACTCGGTGGCTTCGTAATACACACGTAAACGTGTCTTACCGAATTTTATTCTGAATTTTGCATGTGATCTAAACGTGCGAAAAGTATAGTAATGTATCATTCCTTTTCTTTTCATAACTTCTGAAGGAAAAATTTGTAAACAATATTACCGTTCTACTTCATTCATGATTTCCGTCCAAAATCTTGCTTGTTCTGCTGTAATATTACATTTAATATTATACCTTGTGTTAATAACTAAACAATTTTAACTATATAGCCTCAAACTATACAAACTGACAGTATTTTAGGAAGTTTTTATAACATTTTTGGCAATAGACAAACATAGAAAAATTGCAACGACGCATTGTTCTGCTGCTTCACGATTTCCGAGTCTTAGAGAAATAATTTCATTAATATTGATCCACATGGTCAAAAGTGAACAATTTTATTTTGACAGCTCCAAAGTGCAAATCTGAATGCATTTCAACTTTGTGCAAAATTTCGGACATGTTTAAACGTGATAAAGTTAATCCTAATTCATCGAGAACCTAAATAAAGATCTATCTAGACTAGTACACTGGAATTTATGAAATACTATGCATATCTAAGTTTGGAACTTCCTAATAGAATATTTTTCCACAAGTTTGTAATAGTGTGCGCCTGCATAAACAAATATATTCAGCAATTTTTCATGGAAGCAGCTTCATGACTCCAATAATTATGAAACAGAAAATGTGAAATCAGTCATTTGACTGGCGGTGGTAGGTTTAGTGTTGAACGCTTTCCTTACCTCGGTCAACCTTTCTTCTTTCTAATCCGAAGTAAACCACGTTCCCTTTGGAAACAGTGCTCTCGAACCAATTAATCGAATCTAGTATTCCAGAAATTGTTCAACATTTCTATCCGCCATAATTACATAAGACTTCGCAGTCCAGTTATGAACTATCTCATCGGATATCGCGAAACGAATTCGATTGCAGATTCATTTTGCAATCGGGAGCCTATCTTTTACCTTGCACGATGCATTATATTGCACCGCGAGATGCCATTGATTCACGCAACTGTAAGAGTTAGAACTGGAAAATTATTTGTTGGTGTGAATTGATTATGTATTTTGTAATCGACATTTAACAGAATGTAATAAATCAGTAAACTTGGAGAAACTGCACTCGTTTCTTCTGTCTTTTCGCTCACTTCGTACGTCAGACATCCACACAAACACAGAAGCGTTCACATTCAGACACTACGCAATGTTCATCACGGAGTTGGAATTTCATTACTGAATTCATGGTTTTTATGCATTTATGTAATGTACAAAATTTGGAAATATTATTATTACTTTAAAACTATGAAATTGTACATTGTTTTAATCTTGCCTATACCATTTAATTGTTGAAGCATTTTGTACCATAATGATGTCGTAATTTTTGTATTCTGCAGATATTTTTAATGGAAATAATATAAAACTGCCTTTTATTAAGCTTCAAAAATTTTAAATAGGACAACGCGTATATTATTAAAGTGTTATTACTCTTTCTGTTTCATTTCTGCTGCAGAAGTCTTTTTTGTCTCTTGTTCTAATTTTTTATATAATTGTTGACACGAGTAATTTATATTCTTATATCTTATTTAATTGTTTCTTTCATTTTCTAATGTTATATTACTAATTTCATTCCTAATTTTAACCGCCAGTGAAACTTCGAGTCGTGTTCCGATTTTTATAATATTGTTTATATAATATTTTATGATATTGGTATACTTATTTCATATTTTATATTTCTAATACATTACTATATTTTTCCTTTTATTTTCCAAACATCTGCCTCCAGCTTGGAGTTTTATAAAATTATTCACAGAAATCTAAATTAGCATAAACAATCGCAGTTTATCTAATACAAGCATCGGCTCGATGCCAGTACTATTTTTCATGATAATTTATAATAGCATACCGGAAGGACTTTCGATAATTATTTAATAAAGTACAAAGAATAGGCAATACCGCAGAGCTTATGTAAGTAAACCGTGAAGTAAAAGTGGAAGAAGTAATATGGAGATTGCTCGAGCAACTCTATATGAACATTGTAATCGGTATGAAACAATGACGAAATAATTAATCACGTTTTTGCGCGTCCTTTTTGGATTAATCTCGTTATCCGGTAATTATTTTGATCGAATGTAATCTGTTTCTTATTTATTTATTTATTTATTTTGTTTTTTTATCTTTATGATGACGCAGTGCGTAAGCATAATTCATATTATGGGTTTATAATAAACGAATTGGACTTAAATAGAAAGAAAATTTTGTTTGGATTATCATCTACTTATTATTATTATTATTATTATTATTATTGTTATTTTATCTTAATTGAGGCAATATAAATTCATATCAGGGTTCATTAATTTAATTATATTATCCATAAGATGGTGAATAAGATTTATAAAGACTTGCAAATTATTTCACATTGATAAAATAACAAATACATGTAAAATTTTACTATACCACATTAAAAGTAAAATTGTTTTCTATGTATAGAATATGTTAAAAATATGTCTCTATGCCACGCAATGTAAATGCAATGTTTAGAAAACAATTTTTCACGCCATGCATCACAAACAAAATATTTTGAGCACGTTGACACGACTCAGTATAAATCAAATATTTTGGATTCATTTCTACTATTTGGTGCAAATAAAATGTTTCAGAAATATTGTCACTATTCAACAAAAATAAAATATTTTCGATTGGCCTTGTTCGATATAAATAGGCTAGTTTATATACAATGACATTACTCAATGTAAATGAAACATTTTAGGAACATTTACTGACATAATACGCTAATAATAATAATAGAAAATAAATGAGGTAAATGATAATTTTAGTTTCGAAAAAATGACATCATGCTTCGTCTGAATAGTTCATATTTTGAACGAGATCTTTCGATAAAACAGTATACCGGCTGATCCTAAAAACCTAACTTTCACTCAGCGAATGCTCATCATAAAGTAGCAAGGAATTTTTGCAGCTTTAACTTCTACTAGCTCGTAAAACTATCTCGATCAACCTGTAAATTATTTTAAAAAATTATTGTCGATGTGTGTGTAGATTACTATTAAAAGAAGAAAACTTTTAAGACATGCATAAACTATTGTTCTATGAAGATGTTATATTTGTTAATCAATATATATATATATATATATATATATATATATATATATATATATATATATATTGCATAGATAATAAAGACAACAATGTAACAATGATTGCAGTTTCATACCATTTGCAGTAAGAGCATTATTGCTATCATTGTATGACAATCTAATTATCTATGAGCGAAGGCAGTCATCAACGTAAACAGACGCTAATAACTAATAACTTTATGAGTCGCTTAGCAGTTCGCCAGCGATGCCGAGTCATTTTTGACAACAAGATCTCTTGCCTTTTTTTTCATACTGTCTGAGGTACACTAACTTTGGTCAAATGTGACTCGTCACCACCTACTAACCGTCCGCTTTCCGACTATTAATGAATGATGATTATGGTCACCTCTATGTCTCATTAAGCGACTTTTGTGAATTTTCTCTAATATCATTCTATAGGTATCTGCAAAATAACGCGGAATTGGAGAGTTGTAATATAAGATAGTTATTTAAAACAATAACACAATACATTAAAATTTAATTTAAAATTTAAATTATTAGTTCCATATTCATTTTATTAATTTCAAAATTCAAATTGTCTCCCATTCTCAACAATTTCGCAGACGCAAAAAAACTTTAATTTAAATTTTATTTTTAGTTATTAATTCCAAATCAATTTTATTAACTTAAAATTTATTTATTATCTGCGTTAGATGCATGAAACGGAAACTGTAAAAACATTGATTTCTGTGTGGAATAATTTTAATAAGTTATCAATAATAAA
Organism: Augochlorella aurata; assembly: GCA_028455555.1. Lineage (NCBI taxonomy): Eukaryota > Metazoa > Arthropoda > Insecta > Hymenoptera > Halictidae > Augochlorella > Augochlorella aurata. Next base: position 10,296,471 of record CM052159.1, read on the forward strand.
ATCAAATTGTTAAATTTTCCTAATAGCACCACTGTTTACACGTTCCTGCCATAAATGCATAATTTTGTCACAATTGAATAATAAACACCATTTCGTTCTTGATTTTTTCCACAAATAATTTTTCAAATATTATTATTTTTGGACGACGCTTTCGTGAGTCACTGTAATGTATACAGGGTGTCCCAAAAGTCACACGCAATCACGAACTGAGGGGTTTCTGAGGTCATTTGAAGCAACTTTTTGCTTAGCGAAAATGCAATCCGCGGATTTGTTTACGAATTACTAACGAAAAACACTGACCAATGAGAGATGTTCCGCTCATTGGATCAGCCGCCTCGCGTCAGAAGAGCTCGTCCCTCATTGGTCATTGTCTTTCGTCAATAACTCGTTAACGATACCCCGGAGAAAATTTTTGTAAAGGAAAAAGTTGTTTTAAATGACCTCAGGAACTCCCATCTCTGGATTATTCGACAGTTTTGGGACACCCTATAGAATATGCCATGACAGAATTTTTAAAATTCAATCAAATGACTTTAATTTTTTTGGTATTAGAAGAACTAGTTTATTAGATAATATCTAAATAAAATTTTTTAACAAAAAATAAGAAAATCGTATTTCTAAAGTTTTTATCCGGGTCCGAAACAAAACTTTGAACAATGCGTTTCGTAGGTATCGTTAACTCATACGCATGCTGAAAATTTTATCGAAGTCCATTGACGCAAAAGCAAGCTACACCCATTAAAAGATATCTTCAAATTATGTCACTTAACGATCGTGAACAATTACAATTCACGTTATCTCAGACTAATTAGTCTGCAGCTGGAAACAACGTTACCCGATGTCGACGAATTCTTCAGCATTTGTATAAATCACCAAGACCTACGAACGCGTTCTAGACTAAGGGAAAAGACTAAAGGAAGGACTAAAGGAAAGACTAATTTAGTTCTAGACTAAGGGAAAAAAGTGAAGAAACGTAAGTTTTTCTATATCTTTAACCATTCTAAACGAATGCAACTATTGCAGACATTTCTCTAATATTTTCAAACTATTAAATTACGCGACCTAAATATAGAAAAGCAAATCTATATTAAAAGGCGTCCGCATATTTTTGTGGCTCATTTTATACCTAAACGAATAGTATTATAGACATAAGTAATGCACAGTGATCTGGAAACCCGTTTATCGTGTCCAAATATATTTTAGCGATATTAGAAGGTTTAAGGTTATAGAACATATTATAATTTATTTTATTTATTATTATAATACTTCATTTTTACCTGTAACATAATTTGTCTGTTTTCCACTTTCTGTAAGCAATTTTCAACATCCCTTTGTTAGGGCAATTCTAACCATTCTAGATTTTTATTGGACAATTTTAAACGTTTTCCAAATTTTATTGAACGATTTTCAATGTTTCATATGTTTCTAGAGTATTCCTGACCCATTTTCGAGCATTTTACATGTTCATTTATCAATTTTAACAGTTCATGACTTTTTAGTGCAGTTTTAACAATTTCCGATTTTTATTAAATAGTTTCGATCATTTTCCAAATTTAATAAGACGGTCTTCAATGTTTCAAATTTTTCTAGAACATTTCTGACCCATTTTTAGTCATGCTACACATTCTATTGTCAATTTCAATAGTTTACAATTTTTTCAGGCCAATTTTAAACATTTCTTATTTTTGTTAGACAATTTTGACCATTTCCTTTATTATACAGTTTTAAATTTATACTTTTTCTAGAAAATCTCTAGTCCAGTTTAGGTCATTGTATACTTACTTTAGGTAATTTCAACAATTTTCGATCTTTTAAAATCAATTTTAACCATTTTCGATCATTTTCAATTTTATTAGACAGTTTTGAGTCTTTCACATTTATATGAAAATTTTCGGTTAATTTGCACTTGCTTTAGACGATTTTAGGTGTCTCTAATTATTATTCTACAATATTGACCATTTCCAAGTTTTATTAGAAATTTTGTGAATACCTCGTATTTTTGTGACCCGATTTTGAATATTTCCTACTTTCTTCATGCATATTATTTCTCAATATTAACTGGTTGAAAATAATGCATCGATACTCTTGAATTACTTTCGATTCACGATTACTGCGAATCTTCGTGAAAAATAAAAATTTATTCCTGTCTCGAATAATTTTAATCAGTAATCAATAATACAATCAAATCTTTTCAATTCTTTTAACAGTGTCACCATTGTCTGTTTTAGCTATTTATTTTTGTTACAAATGCATCAAAACCACAGTCTAATAATTGTAGACTCAAAGTAGCTTACATTGTTACTGACATCTAAACGAACACCAAAAAGAAAACACTATCTTTGTATATTTGTATATGGTGTCTTGTTAACTCTTTTTTCAAATATCATCAAAAATGTAAAAATTACTTTGAGTCTATTGTAGCGAGTTTCACGTAGTTACCATTTGTTCAAATTTATTTTATTATCTATACTAGAGCCATTTCTTTTTATTCGATATTCCTAACACAAAGGGGTGAAACAGAAAAGTGCAATATTGTATCTTAATCTATAGGAGCATATACAAAAATTATAAGCAAGGAAAGTGTAACAGGTACTTTAATTAAATGTATCCTGACACTTTAAATAAATAAAGAAACATAAAGAAGAAATACAAAGAATTATGTCTAATTAAAATATTGAAATAATTGAGCCGTTTATTTCGAAAGTGGCGTAGACTATTTTCCAAAAACATCGAACTAGCTAGCATTGGGGCATCGATCTTACTCAATTTTTACAATGCCTAGGCGAAATTTCTTTCATTTTTAGTTTTTGTTATTTCCCGTGAATCAATTTCTTAAATTTTACCCATATGTTCTCGACTGAGTTCAAATCGGAACTATTTGCAGGTCACTTCGATGTTTTAATATTATTTTACTCTAAATAGTCTTTCACTAATTTGCCGCGGTGACAGTTAGCATTGTCATTTTGGAAAATGAAATCTAAAGAACCTCCGAATTCGATCTACTCATTTGTCTCACAAATGCATAAATTCCGTAGTCCAGTCATCAGTTACCAATATTTTCTAATTCAATAAAACGCAAAATTCTTAAATACCTGGATTTTAACACTAGAACTACTGAGCCCTAACCGTGGCTAGTATATATTGTTTTATAACAGCGACAATATTGCATTTATTTAAAGTTTCAATATGTATTTCAATGAAAAAGTTCGTGTCAAAATTTCTAACGAAAATATTTTTATGGTGTCAAGAATTGTAAAAGAACAAAATCGGAAACCAGTTAGTTTGACTGCTTTGGTAGTTCTAGTGTTAAGATAAACTGCCACTTTTGGAGTAAACGGCTCAATTAAATAGATAAGTAAATAAATAATTATTCACGGTACTATATTCGTGAGAATCCGTAGAACTACACAGCGGGCAATCCTTTCGTCTCGGAATGCATGCGGGCTCGATGAAGCCAAGCTAACGCGTGTTTTCTATCGCAGGAGCCGTAGCCCGGTCAATTAAGGACCCACTTTCGAGGCTGGCGCGAGTGAAACCGTGAACACCTCGCTGCAATTCACTGATTCGCGTTCCCCCGAGGAGCGTTGCTTCTTTTCGGCTCTCCGCTCCGCGTCCTCGTCACTTTTCGCTGGTCGGCCCAGCCGAGGAGTCGAACGCGCGTGTCGAGTTGCTCTCGCCTAGAACTCGCTTTTCTTTACCTAGCTTGTAAACGGCGCTGATTATTATTATTATTATTATTATTATTATTATCGGTGCTCCGAGAAATTTTCCGAGATAATAATCCACGCGGATCGATCCCGAAAGCCGATGTTCCGTCGCGAGGCGGTCTCGCGCGCGAAATTCGAAGAACGCTCTGGAAGAGAGATTCTGTGATCTGTGACGAAGGGGTGATCTATCCAAGAAATGATCGAGGAAGAGACATGGTGAATTTGTACGGACGTTGCTCTGCTCGGTGAGTGAAGCCGTCGATTACTCTTGCGCCGACGATTACGCTCGTTATCAAGCAGTGCGACGAACTTTCTTGATTCGTACGAAGCTGCAATTTTTTTTAAGTGGAACCATGAATAGTGATTTCTCGAGAATTTTTTGTAGGATGGTGGAGGTCGCGGCGGTGTTTATATTTTCGGAGACGTTGGTACAGTGATCTTAGAGTCACTGATCTGAAGCGAAAGAACAAAGATTCCGGATATGTTCTGGCCGTCGACGTTTTCTTGTACCGGTGTGTGTCAATCTTTTACGTTCCTTCATTGAAAAAATTTTAGTCCAATGAAAGACCGCGAATCTCTGTGCGAAATGAAAAATGATTTTTCCGTGGTCGAATTTTATTAGTTTTGATACGTTAACGACTTTACGTATGAACGTGCCTCAAACGGAATTTAAACATTATGCACTATTATGTTATTCATTTGTTGTAAGTGATTTCCATTTATCAAGATGTCACGCAGTTATGCAAACAATTGATTAACATTTTTGAGAAAAAGTACACTGACAAAATATTTTCGAATCCTCACTTTTTAAAATATTAGTCAAACTAACAGAAAAGGGTTTAGGAGTAATTCAAATATTAATAAATAATATAAACATTAATTTAATATTAATAAATATCAACTTGCGTACAGTTAAGAAACACGTTACAGAGATGCATATTCTTGGGTGTCGTAAACCTTCTTAACACAAGATAAAAATTAACATATTGTGTCAACGAAAATATTAATTTTATTTTCGCATTATTTTTTTAATTTTTATTTTATTTCTATATTTTTTTATTTTTCTCAATTACTTACAATTTTTCTTTCCGTTTTTCAGTTTTATTAGTTTTCTTATATTCGTCGTACGCACTAAATAAAACAATATTGCAATATAAACAATGTGTTATATGCTTCACTGTGTACTTTCAGTTTAATAAGAAAAAATATCAAATTATAATCAAATGTTAACGATATGTAAAGTTTCTTAACTTTTGCTGATAGAGAAAGTTAGTTTAAGTTTCGATAGAGTTGACGTTCATGAATTTAAAATTTAAAGGAAATTTAGTTTAACCGTGGGAGGACTAAAGGTTTACGGCTAAGTAAGATGCTTATTCACAATCAAGTAAGATACAATTCGTCGAGCGACGTACACCTACCTCCAAAAGTATTAATACACCTGCTGGTTTACTATAAATTATAATGTTTCATTCAGTTTGGACAATGTTTTATGTTCAGTACGAAGTTTTCTGGCATCATATTGTCGAAATTACATATTCATTTATAACTGTTTGTCACTTACGCAATTGATTTATATTTGAGTTGAGTTTATTTCGTACGATATGTTTTGTAAATTTATTATTTTTATTGTATATGTAATTGTACATGTAAATGTACTTGTTACAGTTGTATAACAAATTGAAGAAATTATAATAATTTCCTATCGGTTTCTCAAAATTATTTTATTTTCTGCAAGTGTCCTAATACTTTTGGAAGGGAGTGTATATCTTATCCGTAATTGTACATGCAAATGTACTTGTTACAGTTTAATACAATTAACTTTGAAATAAATTAAAGAAATTATAAGAATTTCTTATCGGTTTCTCAAATGTATTCCATTTTCTCTAAGTGTCCTAGCACTTTTGGAGGGGAGTGTATATTGCTTGTAGCCACAGGGTCGTATGTACGAAGCAAATGTTCAAACTCGATCTTCTCGAAATCTAAGCACCAAACAGAAGAAGTTATTCCATATTTTTTTACGCTATTTTGTGAGGAATATTCATAGCATAACTTTTTAATCATATAGAATCATATTAGGATAATATTTTTAATCATATAATGATTTTAATCATATTAAGCATATAATGATATTAATTTTTTCAAATAACTTTTCGCCTTGTTAATTTAGTAAACGCTAAAACAATTCGCATTGATATGAACCCAGCTTATCTGACCTACGTAAACAACACGTCGAGTGTTCACTATTGTTTCGCGAATTCTTAAAACAATTTACCTTCGGAGCGTAGAAAAAATGTCGGAATGCTACGGCATATCTACGGCATATCTCGATGGTTTTACCTTACCTGCAACAAAAATTATATATTATTATGTAAAACGTTCACTTATCGGGTTTCTTATATCTAAAATATGCCAAATTGAGCAATGAAAATTCTGTACTAAAATGGAAACGAAAATGTGACGCCTTTAAACATTTTCCCAGTTCGAAAACAAAACTTAAAAAACCCTTGAAATATTGTTTGTTGAAAACCCTCAAATTGATACGTTTAAAATTAAGTGCTTTATGTACGATCGTCTCAGTGAGCTTAAAATAATATGCGCTATTTCTTGTCGAAATTTTCATTATAAATTTGCCCGACATATTTATGCATTTCTTGCACATAAAGATTTCTTTAAAAAAGAAACGGCACAACATAAATTTCGAGAACAAATAGCACAAATTCCCGTTATTTTGAGCCTACTAGAACGATTCTGTGAGAGAGAAATAGATTTCTATTTCCAGGATACGAGTCCACAGAAAATTTTTTAAAAACGGGTAGAACACGTTCTCGAACTTCTATCGTGCCTATATAAACCTGGCTTTGTATGCATCTACCACCCACGATCTCTCCAGAGTCACGTGCGCAGCACATGTGGCAAAGTGACCAGAAAACACTTTACTCGTTGCGATCGCAGTAATTTCAGCAACAAATTGTAACAATCGCTACTGCCGAATTTTCTTGCAGTATTTTGTCGAGTCATGTTCCATAATTAAAGTGACGTTAAAGTCATGTTCCTTAATTAAATCGTAAACACCACAGGCATTTAACGGATTACATTATGCATCATAATTTCAATTTTCTCAGTTTTCTAGAATTTGATGAGAATTTTTTAATATTCATATAACAAATAATTCGTAATTATCTTTTAATTCTCGAACGTTTGAGACGCTCCGATTGTTGCACATATTTTTCGGTTTATTTATTAAATTAAGTATGCAAGAAAAAATATAATTATGTAGCTGTGACAAAAGTCGCAAATTGCGTTTTATTTATAAATTATGAACGACGTAATTGCACAAGTCGCGCCATATTGACGTTTAATAATATAATATTATAATTCCAATTGAATCATAGATTATTATTTTATATAAAGAGATAACCTAATTTGTCATTTTATTATCAAACAATTTATAAGCAAAAAGTACGCTTGTCGATAAAAGCTTTAGATACTGTTAACATTTGATTAAAATTTAATATTTTAATAAATATATAAAGTTATAAATAAATCTTACAAGATTTAAGCACAAAAAAGCTAATAAAAATTAAGGAAATGAAGGAAAATGTAAAAATACAATAAAAATTGAAACAATTACACAAAAATAAGATTGATATCATCTTTGACACAATAAGAATTCTTATCCTAAATCAAAAAGATTTAATACACCCAAAAATTTGCATCTTGGAAAGTACCATGTGTAAGTATTGTCAAAATACGCGAACTATTTCGTTTGGATTTTAAAAACAAAACACAATTTGCACTCCTATCGACTGCGGCCACAGGTCAAATATTCATCCATCGCCCAGACTAATTAGATTTTCCTTTACATTTTCAAAATAAAAATGATCGAGAAAACATTTCCAAAAATATCCACAGAATAATCTGATTTTAAATCTAAATTTTAAAGCTACGTCATTCTATTCAGAAAGGTGCCCACGATACTGAATAGGCGATGTAGAAATGTGCAACTATTGTTATCAGAAATTTATCAGAAATTATCAGAAATTTCGTAGTTGAGATTTCTCCTTTCTGCAAAGTAACAAACGATTTTCGTTAATCAATCAGCCCATCCGTTTATCATCGCAGTTGATTTGCATGACGCATAGTCTGCCCGAGTGGTTCAGTGACTGGGATGACGTCACGTCGCGGGCTCTTTCTCCGGAAGAGAGTGACCGGTCTCTCCGCCGCGTGCTACGAGTTCTTCAATTAGCGCGTCTAGTGTGGCTGGGGCTTTAAGCGCCGCCGATTCGCAGCGAAACAATTGGATGAATCGCAATTATGCGCTGACGGCGTGCTTTCGCGCGGATCAGGCTCGCCCAACTGTCTCGGACGAGTCTACACGGACTGCCTTAGTATTCACAATCAAGCTACGATCAAGAATACGGCAATTAATCGTTTTGTGTACAAAAGACCCGCCAATTAATTCGAGAAAGCAGCAAATCGGAATAAAGTAGCCAAGAAAACAAAGTAACAAGACATTATGAAAGTAGCAATGAATCAAAATAGCGAATGATTACGATTATCAGCTGCAACGCAGCAGAAAATCACGTAGCAGAAAGCAATGTAATACCGGCCTATAAAGTGGCAATGATACAATATCGCCAAGAAGCAACGTGACCAGATGCAAATCAGCAAGGTGTCAACTAACAGAAGCCAACGTAGCAACTGAACAAGATAATGTCGAATAAACTAACAAGAAATAATTATTGGAGAAATAATTACTGAACAAAGTTGGTAGAAGAGCAAAGTTGCTAGCAGCAACGTAATCAGATGCAACTCAGCAAGGAATTAAGTAGTATAAAACAAAGTAGCAACTAAGCAATAATCGAAACAAAGTAATCACAACGCTCGAAGCAACTAATCGAACAAGGTAGTAAGAAATAGTAGAGAACAACGTTGCTAGAAGAACAAAGTAGGATAAATCAACAAGATAACAAATGAGCGAAGTCAGGTAACAGTAAACAAAGTACAAAATACACAATGTATAGTCGTGCAAGGAGGTGGCAAACAAGTATCAACGGACAAAGTTGTAACGAAAAATGTAAAGAAAGATGACTAGAAAATAAAGTAGCAAAGAAACAAAGCAAACAAAGTAGTAAGAATCAAGAAGCAGAAAGATAGAGTGATAAGAAATACAAAAAAAAACAGAAATTAAGTGTACGAATACTTCCTGGAGCGACTGTATATCTTTAGAAATGCTTTATCTTGACTCGTTGATCTTCTAATTCCGTGCAATTAACCTCGTATGTACGAGAATTATTCGGATCAGTGAAAATATTTTCTTCGGAGAACTGGATCATATGTCAATGCCTTAAATACTGGAGAGAATTATGTTCAATTGATGTTAGGTGTATGCAAAAATTATAATCTTCTCCCGATTCTTTTTTATTTAAACATGATATGCGCATTGTAAATTAACTTAACTCTTCAGATATTTCTTGATTTTCTTAGAATAGATTATTTTACTGCGAGAATTGAAACCATGTATTTCAAAATTTTGTATTCTGAGTTTCTCTTCCCCTTCTTGAAAATTTTCAATTGTTTTAAATCGTATTTTTGAGTAAGCAGAAAACAATTCCGTCATTGAATCATATGTATGTAGTCATATATAGTGAACTCTTATTATTATCATATTCTTGTGTTGTCTCACTTCATTGTTCGTACACATATTGTAATTGATATTCTTGTGAATTTTAGTATATTGCTTTATAGGTACACGTTCAAGATTTTTCTAAATTTGGCAAGACACCACAAAGGATATGAAAAAGCATTTCCTTAAACAAGTAATTGTAAACTCAGAAAATAATGCGCAATAATTTATAACCTCAAAAAATCATTTCAGTGCTTTCTATATTCTATATTATATCTTACATATTCTATTGTATTTCGCTGTTGGAATCTGTAGGATTGACAATTACATTCCGAGCGAATCGAATGAAACAGCAACAGTTATTAGAACGAGGAGTTTAGACACCTTTCTCTCAGAGGTACTTTCCTTTTCACAGTGACCCTGAAAACTTGCAGCATGGTCGATTAATTAACTTTAAATTTTACACACAGGTTACTAATAACAACCTGCATCTATGCCTATTCAATTCTAATTGTCTATTGTTAAAGTACAAGAGATAAATTAGGACTTCCCTTCAAGGAAAACTTTATATACCGTAATGGAACTCTCTCTCTCTCCCTTCCGCGCGCGCTCTCTCTCTCTCTCTCTCTCTCTCTCTCTTTCTCTTTAAACGGCCGTTAATGGTATTAGTTGCATTAATTGCATTACAGTTATATTATCGTAGTTAACAGTTTAGTTAAGTTTATAGTTGTCATAGTTATAGAACCATAATGTTACCAAATAGTTACAATGAACCACAAAGATCACATTCTCGTCAAATACGTTAAATATTGTAAATCACGTACTCTTTGTATTTTTTACATTAAATACTATAAATTCTGATTATTCCATATATATTGCGTTAACACAATTCAATTGTGCAGTTGGTACAATATATTTAATATATTCATACAATATGCATTGTACTTAAATTATAGTTACATAGAAACAATATTTTCTTTTCACATTTGAAACACATTTTTATAAGATACAAAACTGATCTGATCAAACCCTATTTGCTATACAATAATTCATTATACAATTATTAAATACAATAAATCAAAAATTATATTTCCATTGAATATAATGAATATTAAGTACTTCATGAATACAATAAATATCTCGATTCTATTGTTGCTATCCTTGTTTTTAATAAAAATAAAATTGTTAAAAGTTTTGATTCAACTTCAGACATTTGCTCAGAGAAATTCTGGGTCATCTTGACATCTACACACATGCTACAAACGCTCAAAAGACATTGTTGCATTCATCCGCATTGGCAGATGACAATCTGAAATTGTTCAATTATACACGGTAGCAGATCAAAATCACACGTTGATGATCCAATATATATGGCAATGAAAAAATAAAAAATAACACCTTTCGAAAATACCATTTTTCAACATATAAATAAATTACAAGCGTGTAATAACTCTGCGAAATCTGATGCAACAATCTTGCGACATATGGAAACGGTTACCATTCCTGCAAGACAGAAATAAAAAGCACTGTCACTATTAATACGGGTGAACTGATACATCTAATTTAGTATTAGATTTAGTTTAACTTTAAAATTAAATGTTACATTATTTGTTCATTTTATCACCGTTACAGCTCATTTCATTATATTGTTCCAAATTGTTTATTTTATATAACAACGTTATGTATATTATATTTTATATACTACATTAACCTTATTAGATTTTTATATTATATTGGGTTGTCCGGAAAGTTCGTGCCGATTTTCGGTAGGTAGCGCGAGAGACCTGACTGAATATTACAATTATTGAAAACAAATGACATGTGTACATATTCTAAAAGAGATAGTCATATTTGGAAAAAAGTTTGGTTACGATTCGTTAATTTTTATCAGTTTTGTACGCCTTAGAAATGGTGGCAAATAAAGTGCATTATAGGCATTTAATGCTTTTCTTTTTCCTAAAGGGCAAAAATGCCACACAAGCGGCAAATAAGATATGCGCTGTTTATGGCGAAGTTGCTGTAGCCGAAAGAACTGTGCGAAAGTGGTTTGCTCGGTTTAAAACTGGAAATTTCGACCTGGAAGATCAAGAACGCCCAGGTAGGCCGTCCACCGCAGACGAAGATATGATTAGAACAGAAATCGAGAACAACCCACGCTCGACATTACGTCAATTATCAGGAATGCTAAATCAATCAAAATCAACCAGCAGAATGGTACCTATATAATTTAATAAATGTATATCAATATTTAAACGAGCTGCGTTTAATTGTCCTAAAATATCGGCACGAACTTTCCGGACAACCCAATACATTTATTATTATAACTATATTATATTGTTATAATGCGCCATTTTTATACGACATCATCATATTATTTACATTGTAATATTATAATTTTCTTATGCAAAAATAGCAATTTCACATAAATTATAACATACCCTTGTAATTTGTGTACTTCAGACATTAATTATATTATGTTATCATAGTTTCTTTATTTTACGAAGCAATATTTAACTGATTATACCTAATTTGATTTCCAACTCTGCATATCCAATTCAAAGTGTCAATAATAATTGACCAATTCGACGATAATAATAAAATGAAATTTGAAACATTTACTATAACAACTCTACTCTTGGACAGCCTAAACACACGTTAATCTTGTTCAACGATAAAGCGTTAAATTTATATTTCAGATTTTAATGTAATCCTCTTATCATTGCGGAAGAAACGGGCGACCGATTATTTTACTGAATTCCCCGACATCGACCGATTAGTTTATCTATCCGTCGATACTTTCACATCGAGCAGGGGCTGCTTCTTTCGTTCTTTCCAATCATAACGGTGTGTCACGGCGATCGAAACGCCCAAACTACCGAGTCCAAGTTCTCTCTCACTTTCGAAATTCCTGTTCCGGTTGGAGCATTTTCTATATCTGCCACGAAACGACTACGATTCAGTTTTCATTTCAGCCCACAGAGAAACTGCAGCTCCGGCCATTTGGTTCCGTATGCACTTTCACGTCGAAGCGATCTCGCGTTGCTCCAAGTGCATTGTACTGTTACTATTATCTCCTGTTCGACTATGATGACATAAGTCGATTGCCGCGTCGACTAATAGGCGACCGCAGGCTATCCTCCAATTACACGATAATCGTTAATAGAGGTGTGCCCATCGATATTGGTTTCGATAAACGCCGTCGACATCGACATGTTACCGACAGTTCGATCTATCGACAATTTCTACTTTAGCTTCTATAACACAAATAATTTGTAACAAAAATAAAAAATAAAATGGAAAACATCGTTAAGAGGGGCAATTACTGAAGTGATTTGCAGCAACTTTTTTCCTTTACTGAAACGTTCTCCGTGACTTCGTTAAAGAGCTATTAAAGAAAGACACGGACCAATCACAGAGCGAGTACTGCTGGTACCCCTCCTGCGTGACCAATACCACGTCGAACTTGCTATCCCGCGGTGACGCATCAGTTAAACTTGAACTCTGATTGGTTCACGTTTTTCGTTAATAATTTGTTGACGAAGTTGCGGAGAACATTTTCGCTGAGGAAAAAATATTTCAAATTACCTCAGAAAACTCTTTCCAGAGACTTGCCAAAATTTTGGTACACCTTGTACATTGTTTTATGACAACGACAGCTTGAACAGAGAAGTTTATGTAAAAGTTTCTCACAGGAAGATTTTTATAATGTTAAGAACCGTGAAAGAAAATGTGTCAGTAACTTCGAAACATTTAAACATAAGAAATATTCGAAACATTAACAAAAACTGTAGAAATCGAAAGTATTTTGTTCTAAAATCTACTTGAATTATTACTATTTTGTTTATCATTACGCGGATTAATTCTATGATTATAAAACATTAAGAAACGTGGAGAAAATGTGCGTTTATAGTATTTAAAAAACAACGAAACATTGCTGATTAGTTAAGAAAGGACTTTTATGGAAAATGAAAGTTATTTACATTAATTGTAATATGGCAAAGCTACATAGACATTTTTTTCTTTCTCTACTTATGTTTATCAAGTTTGAAATAATAAAGCAGTATTTTCAAATTCTTTAAATGTTTTGAATTTGAATACATTTACTTTTGTCATAATTGCATCAAAACCGCAGTCTAGTGATGAGAAGAGTCAGTGTTAAAACTTTGCCCATTGTCATTCGCTTTCTGGTGGTATTTCAAAATCGAGAATCGATATAGAATATTATTTAAAAACATCAATCGATGATAATGAAATTGTTATAACTTCCTAAAGAAAAAATTGTGCAACAATAAACCTGAACTTACAACAGTTTAAATATTGGTAATATTTCGAAAACCGGAGGTGTACGAATATTTTTTTTACGCCATTATAGCATTCCCAATAAAGGTCACTGCCTTTATGACTTAATTAATAAACTGTTATCAAAAAACGATTCGAGTGCATTAAACTGATGAAATTGAAGTTTCCAATGACATTAAGAAAGTGATAAAAAAAGTCCTCAACTGCAGACGTCATTTATTAAGTAATCACTGACAGATATGTTGTAGGGGTTATTATAGACTACGTTGACTTAACGAGCGGTCTACAGACGCGAGGACCATTCAATTAAGCGCTCCAGTTTGTCCTGTTGCTCTAACTAAAATTACTATTCTCTGTTTGCAGGTGACACTGGCCCCTAATTGGATAAAATGCGAGTGTGTATCTTGTTCTTCAGCTTGGTGCAATTGGTGTTTGCGTTTCAGCACCCGTTCACGGTAAATACTGCTGCTTTGTTTATTCTGTTGTTAATACTTCTGTTGACGATCGATCATTTTTGGTGGACTGTTTTGGGTAATTTAAATACAGGTGATCATTAGTAGATTTGGATTTCAAGCACTTATAACAAAAATATGTAGATCAAATATCAGATAATATTGGATTGTTTTCAACTCATGGCTGTAGCTCGATATTTTCGAATTTTCATATTTTCATATTTTCGTATTTTCATATTTTCATATTTTCATATTTTCGTATTTTCATATTTTCATATTTTTATATATTCATATTTTCATATTTTCATATTCTCATATTCTCATATCCTCATATCCTCATATCCTCATATCCTCATATTTCCATACTCCTAATTATTAGCCTGCAATTTTCCACATGCAAAAAACTAACAAGATTTAGTAACATGTTTATTTCATTTTCATAATGAAGATTCTTTTAGTTGACGAAGGAAACTTGACTTTAATTCTAATTTTGTAATTCAATTTTTATTTTACTTTAATTCAATAAAATGACTCTATGAAAAGGTGAATTTGGATAAAGGTTCGCAATCTAGTAATCCTAACCTAGATCTTCGTGTATCCAAATAGGTCTAATTAATTGCTAGTCTAATCAAATTTCCAGTTTGACTATATTATTATTGTTAATGAAAGGAGTCTTTGTTCAATTTTCAGCTTGTCGTAAAATTGCGTATTTCTTGGAAAAAGTAATTCGCGTTAACATGAAAATCTTGGTTACATGACAGTAATCATATGTTTCACAGCATATGTATATCTCATAGACATGGTGACTTATACAGAATTAATTATATACAGAGTGTACCATGTCAAACAACAGTTCATTTTCGATTCAAATTTATTGATTCTTCTATCTCTGAATCATATTTTTATGAATTATAATAGTTATTTTCATCATTTTTATTAATAGTTATTATTTACATATGTCGAAGTTTTACCATAGGCAATAGTTCCTATTCTAATAACTAATTTTCCCTATTATTTTAATTTTTATATAAAATCTTACGTCACAGATCCTATGCCCAATGTAACCACAAGTTGTCATTATTTATATTATTTTCAATTGGGAAAGTTATTGAATTTA
Source organism: Augochlorella aurata (assembly GCA_028455555.1). Lineage (NCBI taxonomy): Eukaryota > Metazoa > Arthropoda > Insecta > Hymenoptera > Halictidae > Augochlorella > Augochlorella aurata. The sequence continues at coordinate 10,311,672 of CM052159.1, forward strand.
AAATTTATTAGATAAATTAAAATTTTTCATTTCATAAAATCATACGTAATTAATATTTTCAGTGAGAGGATCACTATAAATAAGCTATTTGTTAACTAGTTCCCACCTGGCCAGTTGGACAGCAATAACGAAACTGCAGGATGTTGTTCCTGCACCTTCAAAGACTCGTTCTACATGGACGCGAAATGTGGCGCGACGACTCCATTTATGAATCTGATACAAAAAGTGATGGTATCTAGATGCGACATCTCAAGTCCTTGTTCCAGGCTTGGGAAGGAAACGGTACCTCAAGAATGGTATGCGATTCACACTCGTATCTCTTCAATTTTACAAGAAAAATCTAGTATCCATTGAGGACTAAATTTTTAAAGAATATCTTCTGACTCTATGATTAACATAATCCTTATGGAGAATTGTTCTCTAACTCTTCCCCAAAAATTAAGAGCGAAACAGATGAATTTCTGCAAAGTTTGAGATCATCAAGTGTGAAGAATTATAATAATTAATTCTGTTTTGTTTTCTTTCTATAGAATTCCCCGTGTGGGCGTGTTCTTGTTGCTCTTAATTTTTGGGGAGGAGCTAGAACGATTCTCCATAAGGATTATGTTAACCATAGAGTCAGAAGATATTCATTATAAATTTCGTTTCAAAGAGTAGAACATTAATTTCCACTATGCAAGTAAGCGTGGTTTCGGTGCTCTCGATCTTGAAAGTACCAGAACAGTGTTTTAAAAGTGTTAAGGTTATGCCAAGCATTTTAAGTGGGTATAGCTATGTTGCAAGACAATGCTGCTCAGGATAGTCCATGCTTAGTATTCAAAATCATAGTTACAAGATTTTTTTTAGTACATTATGTTCCTAGTGGGCGTGGCCTTGTCGCCCTTGCTTTTTAAGAATCTAGAACAGTGCTTCATAAGAGAATCTGAGTTCACAATTGAATATTATAATCCTAAATCCAAATCCACTAAAAATCCACGTCTAAAGGTCACGATAAACTCTTTGTTCCTATACCGTTCTAAATGGGCGTGGTTCCGATGTTATACATTTGAAAAAGGAACTGAGTTTTTCATTGCTCTTGATTTTAAGAGAACTAGAGCAGTGTTCATAAGGCAATATATCGTACTCCCAAATCCAATATCTTATAAAAATTTACCTGAGGAAACCACTGTTACTTCATGCTTTGTATGACATTCTTAGTGGGCGTGGCTTCGATGCTCTCGATTTGAAGAGAGCTAGAACAATGTTTCGTAGAATAACCTGCTGAAACGATGATCCAATATCATAACCCTTGGTCAATTTGAGTGGGTCAATTTGACTCCTGATAGGAACTTACTTCTCAGTTAATTTTGACTATTTTTAATGACATCGGAAACATTCTTGGGAATCCTACGTCTAATGGCTTTATAAAATTACAGGTTCGACTTTATTATAGTCGGTGCTGGTATAGCCGGCCCAATAATCGCCAGGAGATTGAGCGACAATCCTTGGTGGAAAGTATTGCTCATCGAAGCAGGACCAGAGGAACCGACAATGACTGCCATACCAGGCCTGGCATTCCATGGAATAAATTCGACTCTAGACTGGAAATTTAAAACCGAGCCTACGGAGCCCCATCCGACTGCTTGTTTAGGTACACTTCTGACATTTCACGTTTGCTTCCAAACAAAATCCACCAAAAACATTAAAAATATTATTTAAACATGTTCACAATAAATGTTTGCAATAAAAAACGTATTTTTATATCTAGAAGAATTTAGAAATTAAATTCGCAAATGGGAACTCTTCAAAAGTTGAAAATTCGACGTTTCTCACTTGAATTAAATTTCTCAAAAGTCTATAAAATTGTAAAGAAACAAAAGGTTAAATAATCCGTTGCAACATGATTAAAAATCGTAGGGCACTAGACTCATTTCAACCGTTCACTGCGCTGTAGCATAATTTCTTTCATCAGAAACGTTCGGTGTGTGCTCCTGGCCGCGAGGGAAGATGGTGTCAGGCACAGGGGGTCTTCACGGGATGATGTACGTCCGAGGACACCCGGAGGTCTACAACAGCTGGGCGAGAAACGGCGCCTTGGGCTGGTCCTACGACGAGATCACACACTACTTTGAACGCGCCGAGAACCCCACCGAAGAATCGATGCTCTCTAGCAAACGTAGGACAGCCCCAATCCCTGGCCCAATGAAGATAGAGTACTTCAGAGAGAAGCCCGCGTTCGCCGACGAGCTCTTGAAGGCCGCTGATGAGTTAGGCTACAGGACGTCCAAGTTAAAAGAATATACGCAAACAGGGTTCATGGTGGCCCCCATGACAACGCAGAACGGGATGCGAGGGACTACTTCTAGGAACTATCTGAGGCCAGTTCATGGCAGGAGGAACTTGAAAGTCCTGATCAACGCGCACGTGACGAGGGTTCTGCTGAACCAGTGGCAGAGCAAGGCTTACGGCGTCGAGCTGGTGGACAAAGATGGCTACCGGAGGATCGTCAAAGCCAACAAAGAAGTCATACTGACTGCTGGAGCTATAGGCTCCCCGCACATACTTCTGAACTCGGGAATTGGACCAAAAGAGGACCTCACAAAATTGGGTTTGTTGATGTTGGAATACTTTTTGTCCTTGAAGAGTTGTTGACAATTTTAAAAGTATCAACTGAGAGTTTATTTATTAGTGATCATTTGTTTTGCAAAACTGAAAATGTTTTGTTACATCTTGAAGCAAGTGATTTTTTGCATTTCTCCTTTGCAAAAATGTTCTACGTAGCTCCGATGACGAGTTGTTAACAAAAGATGCGGACCAATTAGAGATCGTGTACGACTGACGCCCCGCCCTCAGGGTAGCTAGCGCGTCGCGGTAATGATCGCAAAGGCGGAGCGCCAGCCGTAATCGCCTATTCATTGATCCACGTTTCTCGTTAATAACTCGCGTACGAAGACACAGAGAAAATTTTCGCAAAGCAAAAACTTGCTTCAATTCATTTCAGGACACTCTTTTCCAAATCTAACGAGAGTTTCTCAAATTTTATATTTCTTCTTCAGTTTTTGGTGAAAATATTTCACCGTGCCTCAACTTTTTGTTTGAAACAATAGCAAAGCATTAAATAATAACATTGTTAGCTTACTAACTCAACAACCAAAATTGTTGACAGGTCTGAACGTCATCAAGGACCTTCCCGTGGGCAGAAACCTGCACAACCACGTCTCTGTCGGCATCCATTACAGCATTAAAGACACTGCCTACGAAACCATGACCATGGACAGTGTCAACGAATATTTAGAGTCTCGTAGTGGCTCCCTAACTAGCACCGGATTGACCCAAGTGACAGCGTTCCTCGAAAGCAGCTATGCTGTTAATGGTGTCCCTGATGTGCAGGTGTTCTTCGACGGGTTTTCCCCTAAGTGTCCAAGGACTGGGCTACCGTTCGAGTGCTTGAACGGAGCGCTGGCCTTGTGTTCCGATAGGAGAGAGATCGTGATGAGACCCACCGCAGTAACTGTCGCCAGTAAAGGGTATATGAAGCTGAGGTCTGGAGATCCTATGGTGCCGCCGCTTATTTATCCGAATTATTTTACCGACCCGAAAGACTTGAAGGTCTTGATCGAGGGCATTAAGAAGTCGAACGAGCTCGTCAACACCCAAGCCATGAAGAACTGGGATTTGAGGATGGAGCCTGTGATCCATTCGCTTTGCACTGAGTAAGAGTCATTTCACTTTAAACTGGTTAATTTGAATTATTAGGAATTGAATCATTAGTTGATGTTTGGGGTGAGTGCTACCTGGGGATGATTGGGATCCTTCAAATATTTTTTTAAGCCTTAACTGTAGATGCTGTGTGAACGTTCCTTACTTATATCCATTCTATAGATTCTCCCCAATATAATGGCATATTTTTTATGAGATTGTAAATATTCAAACGTACTTAAATAATTTCTAAAATGAATGAGACACTGTCACACATTATACATCTTATAAAATGAATGAAACATTGTCATACATTAAATCCGTCCTTGAAACGTAAAATTTATATAAAAATGTTTGGTATAAAACAATTCTGTAAACTTTTCTGTACTATTTTGCAATGCTTGAATGAGGCGGTACACTTTAATGCACCAAATAAAATTTTCAAATGTATCTTATTACACTTCCTGCGCGGTAGGAAGTTCTTAAAATATTCTTCTCGTACCAAACACTGCAACATGTTCAAACGAGTCAGTCACCCTCGGTTATCATATTCCAATTTTCACCATTTTTCTGCTTGAATCGCACAACTTATGTAAAAGCGTTTCACATAAAACGGTTTTATAACCTTTTACGAATGCAACAATATGTCTTCTGACAAGTTTGCAAGCATTTGAGGATGTTTGAATTGTGTTTGAAGCGACTTAAACTCTATTATCGCATCGAATTAAACACTTCACTGTCGAATAACGAAATAAACTTAAAATCCTTTGCTACTGTTGCAGCTACCATTTCGCAAGTGACGCGTACTGGGAATGCTACATAAGAGCTGCCACAGGTCCCGAGAACCACCAAGCAGGCTCTTGCAAAATGGGCGGCTATAACGATCCGTCGGCAGTGGTGGACCCAGAACTTCGTGTCCGTGGTGTAACGAACATTAGGGTCGCCGATGCTTCAGTGTTCCCAATTGTGCCAAACAGTAACCCGATCGCTGCCATCATGATGACAGCCGAGAAGGCTGCTGACATGATCAGGCACACGTGGGTGAAAGCGTGAACCTTGACAGTCCGATTTATAGGACAACGTAGAATGAAAACTATTATTTTGAAATGTGACAACAACTTTATTTAAGATTATTAATTATTACGATAGGCTCGTCTCAGAATATTAGTCTACGGATTTTTATGCGCCCTTCACTCGCGAACATCGTCGAACACAGTCAAACATAATCAAACGTTCAATCAAATTTTGTACATTGTCATGCCAATACAGAGAAGCTGCATAAATATTCGTAATCTAATTATAATTGCTTTTAACGTGTTGTTAGTGCACAAAAAGTGAAGATTTTTATTGTACGGCTCAGTGAGCCTTCTCGACAGAATGTGTGTTATATTGTGATGTTCTCCGTCGTCTAGGAGTCTGTCGACAATGTGTGATAGTTTCAGTTTTATTCTTCAGTTTATATTTAACCGTTTAGCTATTCGATATAGCTACTCAAGGTCACTTTAAGGTCATTTCGAGATCACAATTTAGTAAATTATTTCATCAATTTTGTAAAGCGCAAGAAAAAGATGAAGATTGCAAAGTGATTGTTGAACAGTATCCAGAAAATTTTTTAATCGGATCTCATAATCGTTTTTACAATATTTTCATTCTAACACAATCTTGATTTTGTTTAATATTAAGTTGTTATTACGAAATTGGATCGGAACGAAACTTGCTGAGAAATATAAGAAACAATAAAGTCGCTTAGAATATTTTGATTACCATCGACGTCCTAGAAAAATCTGTCATGGTAGGTTTGACAGGTCATGACCTTCACGGACCTTGGAAACCAAAAATTAATGAAACGGTTATCAAAGTCAAGTCATTTGTCTCAACCTCAGTTAACACATGATGATAATAAAAAGTGCGTTGATTATTTAAAACATTATCACTGACCTTGAACATTTCAAAATATACGATTTTGAGAACAATTTCTGCTTACTATAACAACGTTTACTTCTCCTAACCAAATAATGCTTTCCTTCGGTAACGTGTCTATCGTCAATATTAAGCGAGATGTTGAAAGGGATCTAGTTTGGGTGGGCACCCGGTATATTGCATGCAGCGTTATCAAATTATATTATACGCAGAAACTATTCCATACCATCGCATTTTATTTGTGAACTATACTTGTTGAAATACATTCTGTATGTATTTTATATATTAATAAATATTTAATTATTAAATAGTCAATTATTAAAAATTAATTAATAAATGTTTATTAATATATAAATAGTTGTGCTTTCGCATTTTCAACGACGTGCACTATACTTCTGTACTTCGTATGAGATTACAACAATATTGAATAACTATATTCAAATTGTATTGCCTGACAATTAGTTAAATTGCTACGATAAGTTTTGATAAACGCACTTACCGTTTTTACAGTCAAAAAAGATAACTGTCGAGTACAAGGTGAATTAAAATATGAATTCTATATCGTTGGTTTGGTGGAGCAAAATTGACACAAAATTGACCTTTACCCCCACCTTGACCTTGATCTTCATCTTGTTTTGCTTGTATTGTGGTCTACACGAAAATCTAAGAAAAATTTAATGGCATTTTATTATAGATATATTATTTATTATAACCTATTATAACCTACATTTGTTATAACCTTTATTTATAATAACCTTTACAATAACATTTTCCATAACCTACTGTTTCATAGGTTAGGTCCTATTAAAGCTACTAACAAAGTACAGTAAATTCTTCCACACGGTCCCTGTCAGAGGTGTACTCACATTGTCCCTTTGCTATTCCTACGCTACATCTATATGCGTTATTCCTACGCCTATGCAAAGGTTCGTCGGAGTCAGTTAAGCACACTGCAGTCAAGAAAATCAACTACGCAATGCTACGCATGCGCAGGAACTCTCGCACAGCGGCGTAGGGTGTCTAACGGGCGAACATTACAATTCTGAACTACATCGCGTCGCCATCGTAGTTCGGAATTACAATGATAGACGTCGCCTTGCGTAGTTGATTTCCTTGACTGCACTGGTGAAGCGTAAGATACAATAATATAACTTTTTTAATTTCAGCACTTTGAAACTGAATTCTTTTAAACATATTACTGATAGTTTTCTAATTAAAATGAGGCCAAACATGATATACTTTGAACAGAGATTTCTGATTCAAATAAAATCAAACACGATATAATATATTATTATAATTTCGATTGTCCATCGAATGTAGGCTCATTCTTTCACATTGTCCATCGAATGTAGGCTCCGTCTTTCACATTGTCCATTGAACGCAGGCTTGTTTTCTCACATCTTCCGTCGAATAGCATAAGTCCACTCATGTTTTCTATCGAAGGACATGCATACCTTCTGTGACATTGCCTTTAATATTTCATATATAATTAAGAATCGATGTTGGTAATACGTTCTTTGTTATAATTATTTGTGTAATGAAATCAAACAAGTTACTTGTTACGTATAATGAATAAATACGGTTTAAAGCATTTCGTATTTGGTCTCATTTTGATGGAAAGAATCTCAGCAATATGTTAAAAAGATTCATGTATAAAAAGTTAGAAATAAATAAAGTTCAGGCATCGTTTTAATTCTAGCAATATTGTGTATTTGTATTAATGTACACCGATATGTTGGCCGTTGACTTTTAAGTTTGCCGACTGTCCTGATTCTCTCTCTTTCTCTCTCTCTCTCTTTCTATATCGATATCGATATCGATAGCTATAAAGGCAAGTCGCTCGCAAGTGGCTCGAAGAATTGTGTGTGGTCTTCCCAAGTTGTCCATTTTCGGTTCCAAGTTGAAGGACAATGTGGGAGAATTTTCTATAGTTGTTTCAAGAAAGTCTTATAACAAAGAAAATCAATTACTATTTAACTTTTGTGTAGACATCGTACAGTTTTTATCCGAAGCATTCCTGTCGTATCACTTATATTTTTCGAAATATTTCAATTTTCTGCTCTAGAACAGAATTCATAATTTCGGCTTACCCAACACATAGTTAATAATTTATGATTTTTTTTCGCAATCTGTTTATCTATTTTATGAATAAATGCGTTCTAGAGCTTCAGCTAACGTTTCAAGTGAAAATATTCATTAGTTCAAGAATTACAATGTCGTTAATCGTTTTTTAAAATGTAATTTCGAAACGAACGGTTTCAAAGTTCGAAAACGTCATAGTCAAACGAGTATTTAACGATCTGTAATTATGCGAAAAAATTGCCAGGAACATAATTTTAAATGTTCACGAAGAGTGAGTCTTTCGAAATCAAGGAAAAACAATTCCATCTCTTTTAGTTTCAATACTTTGCCTCTTAAGTATATGAAATACATGATTTTGTTATTTAAAAGTTACGATTATATTCATTTTCTCAATGCGGTAATTATGCACTTTGACTGCTATTGTTATAGCAGCTACATTATTGACTGCATAGTTAATGATAAGAACGTATATTCCAATTTTCTGACAATTTCTATCATTCTATTATATGACTAGGCAATGACTAAAAATTTCTTTTCAAAAATTGCAACTGTTTGAGATAATGAAATTTTCAGCATGTGTATAAGTTGCCGAGATCTACAAAAATTTAAAAAAAAGTTTTAATGTAGTTTTAAATTTTCGGGTAGAGGCTCGGATAAAAAAGTAATTCTGAATTATGACGACGATGCGATGCAAAGCCTCTGTCTAATCGTAATTCAGAATTCTAATGTTCGCTCGGTAGACGTCCCACGCCGCTGTGCAGAACCTCTGCGCATGCGTCGCCTTACGTAGGTGATTTTCATGCCTGCACTGATTGCGACCGACATGACCTCTATAACGAGAGGTAGCGTTACAATGTTTGGAATACACAAAGCTTTGGTCCCAAATCCGCGCTATATGTGGAGACAAATGGATGGGTATTTTCCACAGAAGCTTGGTACATGCATTGTTTCGGGAAATATGTGCAAAACTTAGGTCAGTCTAACAGGATACACTAAATACGTATATTTATAATTATAGTAAATTAAATATTTTCATATATTATTGCAATTACAGTACTAATAATTGGAAGGTAATTTGAATTATCAACAAAATTTATTGTATGCTTCGTTTTACATAATCGAACAAAAGTGCGAAGGCCTCTCTAGCGTATATCAGAATAAAACTTCCAAATTGAGATTTTGCAATTTAATTGTAATTTGATTATCGTATTAGAAATGACCTTGACGTGGAGTATCAGTTGCAACGATATCGTTTGAACCTAATCTATGTGTCACTATGGATTATTTTGCCGAAAACAATAGATTCTACGTATTCATTGATAGCAATGTATTACTACTGTAAATGACTCACTTTGTACATAAATGGATACAAGAATAGATAAAAGCGTGTGTGAATTATATCATCAACGATGTAAGAAATAAAACTAACACCGTAATGATAAGAGTGTTATCGATACGTAGCATTTTCCATTCAGAAGTTATACTAGTGCGTCAGTAGCAATCGCTAAAAAATTGTTGTAAAATTATTATAAAATCATTGTAAAGCTATTATCAAATTATTGTAAATATTAGTAAAATGTATATTATGTTATATTAATTGCGTAAATGTTAGTTAAAAATATTAGTAAAATTTTCTTGACCTTTAAGATTTATTTGTAAATAAATCTTTTATAAGATTATCGTAAATAAATCTTGCATTATTTACCAATAAATGAGTCGTTTATTAATTTTTAGTAAATAAGTCTTTTATTAGTGAACTTATTAGTGAATAAGACTTTTGAATCGTTAGAAACATTCTAAATCTTCACAATATGTAGGTAAAGGTACATATACTACAATATTTCCTTCTCTAATTGTTCTATGTAATACATCATCTTATTAAACAAAGAAGCAATATCTGTATATTTCGGAACTGAATAAAAATCTGTAAATGGTTTTTTTCTGCCGGACATAATTTATCAGAAATTTAATTTCGAAGTAAGTTTTAAAAATGCAAAAGTTCTCGATTGTGAGAATTCTTCGAGCTTTAATCGTAAACTTTAGTCGAATCTTTCTTTTTCATAAGACAAACTTATAAACACTTCTCAATGCAGTAATATATTTTTAAAATAAATACATACATATTTATTAATATTTAAGCGATGTTCAAAGAAATCGAGAAGCTCGTAACAGATTCACTGAAATTTTCAAAAAGAATTTTTTAAGTTGGAACATACTCATTGTGTTAGATATTTATTATCTGATTTCGAAAAGTAAACAATCCGAAACGAAAATTTTATTGTTTATAAAAGTTTCGTTAATGATTACGTAATACTTGCTTATAATAATTAAATTATTGATTGCAAACTTACTTATTTATAACAATTGATTTAATAATGAGAAATATATTTGTTTATAATCGAGAACTCAACTGTTTATAATCACTAAATTGATGATCATGTACAACATACCATTATGCTGTCTTAATAGTATATATATAAAAAAACTGACTTAATAGTAATTAGATGTTCGGCTTCATTTTTGTCAACGTACAAAAAATTTCGTTTCCAGGATCACGATGAGAAATGACAACCTTCTTCTGAAACAAATTTCAACGAATTCGATATCGCTTTATAAATATAACGACGATAATACTTCACCCTAACATTTGGCTGTTACACCGGGCCTATAGTGAGTACGATCAAGTGATATCAGCTGATAACAATTGCATATCTACATATGTTACGTACTCAGCGGAAAATTTTCATTTAGGCTAAGTGACATAATTACTTTGATTTACAGTATCGAACTGGTAGCTGTAATTATTTTCCACATGGCTGAGTTTTATGCAACAGACGAAAGAAGGAAATAAAAATTAAATGTGCCTAATGCAATGGCTCCAGAATGTCTCTCGACTGAATTTCTGATTTTTGATTTTTCCTACTTTATATTTTTTCTACTTTGTGTTCTCGGTACTTGAGCGTAAATACTTTTCTCAATACTACTTTGTTTTTCTAGAGACTTTGTCATCTTGCTACTTTGTTTTTCCAGAGATTTTGTCACTTTGCTATTTTATTTTTCTAGAGATTTTGATCTTGTGCTACTTCATATTTTTGTGTTTTTACTACTTTGCTTTTCGTTACTTTGTTCCTCCTGTTAATTTGTTCCCTATACTTGCTATTACTTTGCCGGACGTACATTGTTTATTTGCTACTTTATTGCCTGACTACTTCTGCTTACCTTTTTCTATACATAGTGCCAATGGATATCAGAGATTTTTTCTATTAAAATGAGTCCGAACACGGTATAAATCGGATTACGTGATATCGACGAGCTTTTCGTTATACCGGGTGAGTCGCGTAATTCGTACGCCTCAAATAATTTTAAATTAATTAATCTCGGAAACTTGGAAACTTCTCCATGCTACAAGACCCTCTATTCATGCTTAAAATTATGCATTACAAAATTTTTTAAAAAAGGCATAATTTTAAAGTTATTTTAGGTGTGCAAATTACGCGACTCACCCTGTAGATTGCTTATTTATTAATCCAAGGATAGCTGAAATTAATCCCATATACATCGTGTTTGTACTCATTCTAATCGGAAAAATTTTATCTATGCTGCAATTACAACAGTAATTGAAAGTTTAATGCACTTAAGAGCTTTTCTCGTTATTCAATAATTTTAGTAGGTCGAAAGTAATTTATTAACACTGATAATTTCTTTTATTCTCTTCATTATTACAAATTTCAGACACTCGTTTTTGTCATAAATAAATAAAATCCGTAATTTAGTCATATATTGCATTATTAATGCTGAAAATCTTTGGAGGCGAACAGAGAGTTCTCGTAGAACGCTGATAATGATAAATTATTGGACAATCGAATACTGTTGAATAATGATACATTATTGAATAATCAACTAATATTTAATAACGATAAATTCTTATCTGCAAAAGGTTACGAAAAAATTATTTCTTGTTGTTTGCATGTTGAAAATTTAAAAATTCTGTTCATTCCATGTAAGAAACTCTGAACACAAGAAACATAAAACCTACTGCAATCTTGATATCAGATTGCAGTGTCTGCTCTCCCTAAAATAACTAACACCCACAGAACGAATAATCAAATTAGCTAATTCGAAGAGAACGAACGTATCATTGTCAGTTAGATTCCAGCATTCGAAGTGCACAGTTTTAATCCAGATCGAACGTAAGAATTCCGAAAATCATAGCTTTAGATATAGTTGTAACGTTATCATAGTCATCAGTATAGTTACAAACAAGATCTAAAGATAATCATCGAAATAATTTCAAGTCAAACGTATACAGAGTGAAAAAAATAACTAGATCACTTTCGATACATTACTTGTTTTGGCAATGCAAGAAACTTCTACGACTGTGTGTACAAAAATCGATTTTGTTATTGCATTTTCTTAAAGTTAGAATCCTTGAAAACATGTTTAGATAGCCATCTGACGAAATTCATAAAATTGGCCGAGGTATACATGTATGGTGCGGCAATAAGGGCAGCTAGTAAGAGGAAGGATGTCAACACAAAGGCGTCTTCTTCTCAAAACTGTGTTTTTCAAAACGATGTTCGCGATTTCTCAAAAACTGATTAACCGATTACCACGAAACTTTGCACAAATCTTTAGTACTCCTATGGCTATGGTTCGAACTAAAATTATTAAAAAATTCACATACCCTCTATTTTTGCACACACAAATAATTAGAAAAAATAAGATACGTTAAGAGTCATGAATTTTCATTTACCGATATCTTTTCTTTCACCTAGCACCTGTCATAGCTGTACCTATATTCTAGAAGTATAGTAGTCATTTTGACATTTCTGGGAACAACATTTACTGTGGATTGTTCAAAGGATCTTTAAACAACGGCCTGTGACACTAGCATTTTTCCATCTTTCCTAACGAAATTTAAAGATACGTAATCGAAGATTGTCCAAATAAACCTCATTAATCCCAGAACGCAAGGTCTATATGAAAAAGAAATCGAATGAGATAGTAGGAGGACCCCTTAACAGGAAACACTGTTTGGCATCAAGGGACAGATGTTATAGTAAACGGATCATTTTTCTCAAGGTAATACTTTTCACTAGTTTTCGAAGCTCACAATAGGAGATTCATTTAAATTCCGCATATGGAAGTATTTAAAATCAGATTGTATATAATACATATATATATATCCTTCAGCAAGGTCAGCGTGTGCCGCGAGAACCTAAATGAAAAATTTGTTTGCCGCAGCGATATTGAATTGCTGTTACGTTTACCATTTCACGTATCGCTTACACGTGCGAATGGAGTAAACAGGAAGATACAGCAGTGCTCATTAGATACAAAACGAGATAAAGCGCGTGGATCTTGATTTTTATAGTAATTTAATAATAGCCACGATTTCTTGATCGTTACTCGTCCCATTATGCGTTCTTAATTTTCGCAATTTTGTATGCTTCAACGGCAATAGCTATAGGAATATTCTTTTGTTCGAAACAATTTTATAAACACTTCCTAATTCGACGAAATACTTTTTAATAACTTTCTAAATACTTCAACGTGTTTGAGCAATATTTATAGAGTTCCACGAGTTTAAGTAACCTTTCCGGGTATTTCAAAGTTCATTTCGATAATGAGATGTTAGAGCTGTGGAAATTAAATTTTAATTATTGGACAGCGGATTTTATGTATTCGTGATTGAATTATCTAGGTGAAATATCAAGCAACGATGACAGTTGAAGAATTTAATAATATTCTTACAATCTCCTCGATTTATTAAAATCGTCAAAAGAATAAATACATTCTTATTTAATTTCTGTTTGTTATAATTGGTTCAAAAATATATATTTTGCACAGAGATTATTTTAGTAACCATTTACAAAGCGACACTCCTTTCCTTGACATAACCTTGACATAACTTTTCCGATTGTGATGATTATGTTATGTAGTCGATATTTTAAACAACTTTTTCCTTTATACAGAATACTCTGCTCTATTCATCGAGATATTTGAAAAAAACGTGACCTTAACATAACCCAGTTCTAAACCCCAGACCTAACCTATGTACGTCACTAACGAATACAGAGTTTAACGACTCTTTTTTACGTTCAAGTCAGCTCTGGGTTAAGTTTTCACTGTTTGTTTTGCAAGGTTCGTTCGTTATACATGTAGACCGCTTAGCCGATCATTATGACGCGTTTACAGAAACAGTAAATAAAGGGTGACAGCATGCTGACGCATATGTTCCCAACAAGCGTGCAAGGAAACGCAAGATTCAACGTAGGAGTGGCAATATTTTTTTGCGAATATCTCGGAACTAAAGCCGTAAAGAAAGATTATTAAAACTATTGACCTTGGCAATGTACATATATGTCAAAGTCGAGGTAACTGGAACTGGCTCCCCTATTATTAATTTCTACGAAACATGTCATCTGATGAAAGTGCTCGAATGAGAAATGATGGATATTTCTTAGCTGAAACATATGTTACAATAAAAATTATTACAAAATCTTTTGAGATTATAGCAATCTGTTGTATGGTAATACACATTAGTCACTTTTAGTATTTGCTAAGTTTAACGTTGGAGCGGAAACTTAATACAAACGTGCAATGGAATCGAGGAGACTCAACTTTCATTTAGGCTTTGATAGCTATTGTGGTCAATTATGAAATGTATTAGGAAATTTATGAAATATTTATAAGTATGCTGTTATGTTAAATTGTAATAAATTAAAAGAATATGTAAATAATTGTGTAAATCACAATATAATGTGAAATCATGAGTAGACGATTAAAAACATTTAATAACGTCAATATAGTGTTAGGTCGAGTCATAAGTAACTTCCGATGCAACTAGATAGAATCCACTGTTCGTATCTACCTAATATGAATCACCGGGACAAATCAGTTTTTGCTTCCACTAAATAGATAAGGGTTCAAAATAAATGAAATAAAAGAAAAACAAAATAAATGTGCGATAAACAAATGGAAGTTACTTGTAACTCGGCCTAATATTTTCGACTTCCTAAAATTATTTAACTCATTGCACTATAACAACATGTTAGACTCTTTATGAAGATTTCGTACTTAATCCTACCATTCAAGAAATTTAATAGTGACGAAAAAGTAGGATAGCTGTGAAAGAAATTGTAGTACAAATGGGTAAAAATCTGAATAGTCACCGTATATTAATACGGAGTGTCCCATTTTGAGATTCCAAAAAATTTCATAGACATAAGAAAAAGAAAGACAAAAAGACACATAAGTTCTTTATTATTTCTAGTAGGGAGTCAAATGTCTACACTAGTTTCTTTAATTCGTGGGCGTTTTCAAGGTTATTTCAAGGTCATCTTGAGTTTATTATGGTAAACCTATATTTTTTATTTCGAAATCATATTCTACGTAAACAATTCTACAATTTTTGTTTGAAACATTTTTTTCTGTACATTTGTTATTTTTTTAAGATATTCAACTGATTTTTCACGTTTATGTCAAGGATAACTTTGTTTTTCAATTAAAGTGATAACGTTACATTCTTCTGGAGGATATTTTATTTCATTCAAGAATGTCAAATTATAAAAAACTGTTTCAAGCAAAAGTTGTGCACTTTTTTACGTATAATATGATTCCAGATTGAACAATACATATCTCTGATAAAAAAAGACGACATTGCAAGTCGAGGAAAGAGATTAGATAAATACATTCCGGATGAGTTATAATAGCAAATCGGACGTCGTTTAACTTTCAGATGGTGCGCTCACCTTCGACACGACGGATTTACTGCGTTCAGTATCAGAAAGTGACTCCTCGGGTTTGACAGTCAACCGCAACTGCCATAATACATCATTTTGGACCGGCTATGTGAACTAGGTTGGTGCCAGCCAAATTGAATTCGGCAAAAGAATAATATTTTGTGAATTAATCGAAACAACTGTGTGCTGCAAAGACTCTCCAAAATATTTGTAGCATTTTTAACAAACAAACTCGAGTGCCATAATTCGGAATTGTATACCGGTTTTGTGAATTAGTTCTGTATCGACCGAAATGAAGTTTGCAAGAGAATAATACCTTGTGAAGTAATATAAACAGCTGCTTCGTACAAAAACTGTCCAAAGTGTTTATAGTATTGTTTCCATCGGTTTTGTGAATTAGGTTGGTGTTGGTCAAGTTGAATTTTTCAAAAAAATAATATTTTGTGAAATACTTTAAACAATTGTGTACTAGAAATCCTTAATAGAACATTGATAATAATCTAGACAAAATTTACAAGGTTGATGTAGATATAATGTATTATAATAATAATTTAACATTGATACTAATGTAAATTATTGAAGAATAATAGTTGCGGACAATGTTTCATGCAAATGCAGTTTAGGTATTTTTAGAAGAATATATCAACCAGTAGATTGAGAATATGTAAATTAATTTTAGCACAATAGAGGACGGTTTTGAATGTCGAACTTCGAATGCATTAGAAACGATACGTATATTTATCTAGAACGACTCTGCAGGCACTTCTGAATGTAGTGATGTACACAACAAAGAACTGCTTTTGGAAATCTAACTTTGAATGCATAAAAAGCTATACATATATTTATCTAAAACCATTGTGCAGATATCTCGGAACGTAGTAATATTATTTTTTCTAAAAATTGTAAACATTTAAGCAATTTTTGGGACGATCAATATACTCCTAAAGCAACAAATAGAATTTTCAATTATTACTTTTTTACGCATTAATAAACCAAACTAAAAAAAGAGTCTCTCACAAAAAACAATTATAAAGCTAAAAAGCCTAAACATCTCCTTTATTTTTAACGGCACAACAAATATTTGTGGCATAATTTAAATGGTATCGAAGTTAGAGTACCATATAAACAAATTTTTTTGTCTGATTATTTTTTCATAGTATTTTCAAAGTTATCGTTATTTGTTATCAGGGGAACTTATTATTCATTCAAGTAATCTTTTTATTCCATCTTGTAGCGGTTGAAAAAATTCATTTGAATATGCTTAAATCATGACTTTCAGATGGGCTTGAATAGCAAAAATGTTATAAAATTGTAGGATAGTATTAGGATTGGTTGGAACTTATTGTCTATGTTATAAGTGCTCAAATTGATGTCCATCGGCAGAAATACGCTTTCTGATACGATCAATTACGAATCAGGATATTCTTTTTATTGTTTGCGTTGAGATAGCAGCACAAGCTCTAATTATGCGATTCTGTATGTCCTCCGGACTGGCAGGCTGCTTTTGGTAAACTTCTTCTTTTACCTTCCCTCAAAGAAATAAATCTAATGGGGTCAAATCTAGAGAACGTGCTGGCCAAAATGTGGGACCAGTACGTCCCATCCAACGATTTGGGAATTTTCTATCTAATACTTCAACTGTTGCTCGTGAGTAATGAGCTGGGCAACCATCATATTGGCACCACATAATCGCACGAACACTTAATAAAGCATCTTCCATCAAGTCAATCAGATCTCTCGATAAAAATGCTGCATAGATTTAGTGTTCCGTTAATAAATTACGGGACGATAATTTGGTTATTTAAAATCCCACATGAAACATTCACTTTCTACGGTCTTTGTCTATCTATAATAGTTATATCATCCACCTATGGATCAGTAGTGCATATTTCTAAGATTTACTTGGCCATGACTGATAAAAGATGTCTATCACTCCGGAAGACAAGCAGGATCACATAATTAGAGCTCATGCTGCTGTCTTATCGAAAACAATAAAAAGAGCATCACGATTTGTGATTGATCGTCTCAGCAAGTTCAAACGTAATCATGGTATTATCCTACATAAATATGGACATTATAATTGAAACATTTTTCTTTCTTAAACCGTAAAAAATAAAGTCTTGCCATATTTTGCTAAAATGGTCTGTCATAGTTGATTGAGAAAATAAAGCTTCCTCTTGTTACTGTCATAAACATACAATTTTCCTTTCAAATTTTTATCACGCCTCTTTACAGATTCGCCATTGACTATTCGGTGCACAAACATGGAAACCTGTATGTCAGCCAGCTGCAGCGCAGCGTTGTCACCGCTGCCAACTAACCTCTTCTCACAGCTTGTTAACGTGCTCTTGCTCTCGCAATGCGCTTTAGATCAAAGCGCGGATTACCCTGCGGATCGCACGGCAGAGATTCTATCGAAAAAAGATTTCGATTTTGTGATTGTTGGGGGCGGGACTGCGGGCTCCGTGCTAGCCCGGCGACTAGCGGAGGTGGACGACTGGGATGTTCTCTTGATCGAGGCTGGGAAGGATGCTAGTCCCACCAGTGAAGTTCCTGGATTTTTAACGATTCTACCACATACTGCTGAAGACTATGCTTATAAGGTATGGAGAGCATTGTTTGACAAAAAAAAAATAATTCGTGCTCCTGCACTGAGGAGCATAACTATAGCACCACCCCCATTTTGAGTATTTCGGACTTCTGGATGGTAATGCAAAAAAGTCGAGTATATGAGGTCAAAGGATACGATAAATAATAAGTTTCGTGTAAATATCTATCAAGTTGCTCCTACATAAGACAAAACAGTCGGTGTTCTGGTTTTCAGTTGTTGCATTACTATCGCATCATCGTTACTATGCCAACTTCAACACGTTTAGATTTTTTTGACTTAAGCGCCACCAATTATAATTAATATAAATATTGTAATCAAAATTATATTACTTCTGAGATGACTAAAGATTCTTTTGAATGTCTTTAATATTATTATTTATATGTCGTTGTAGCACTTAAAAACTTGTAAGTCGAAGTATGATGACAATAAGTTCGAGTCGCCAGTCGATATCGATGATTAAAAGTCATGGCATTAAGGGTTAAGGTTTAAATTTCGTTTACAAAAATCGTATACAAGTGATAGTAGTCATGCATCGTGGTAAATATTTAAGCGAAGAAGCAACAGGTAAAATTTTAGCGTACCGAGAGGAAGAAGTTGGTGTACGAGGAATTGATAAAAGAATGGGACGATCGCATAAAGTCATTTTCGAACTACCATGTCATTTTAAAGATAGCCGGAGAGCAACTTAACTGCAGTTATAACTGTGCACTAACTTTCGAAAGAAAATATCGCAAGTATGATATACTCAAAGTGGTGTAAGCAGCTGTTACAATTATGAACGCAGATCGTATGATGTCTTGGAAAAAGGAAACCAAGGTATAGTTAACTTCCTTTTCAGACGGAACCACAGCCTGGCTTCTGCCAGGGCAACAAAAACAAGCGATGCAATTGGCACAAGGGCAAGGCCCTTGGCGGCAGTTCAGTTATAAACGCCATGTTACACGTGTTCGGCAATGATAGAGACTACAACCAGTGGGAGGAGCAAGGCAACGAAGGGTGGGGCTACGAGAACATGCTCCGGTACCTTCGAAAGGCGACCAACTGTCCGCCAGAATACATAGCGGAGTTCGGTGACAGGCACTGCGGAAAAAACGGCCCAATGAGCATTAGGAGTTACAACTATTCGGACACAATCCAACAAGAAGTTTTCCTAGACGCAGCCCGGGAGATGGGCGTAGGTGTGCTGGAGCCTGTAGTTAGCGATCGCTACATTGGCTTCGGAAGAGCCTTCGGTACCATGGACAATGGGCAGCGGATGAACGTTGCCAAAGCGTTTCTGTCCCCCATCAAGAACAAAAAGAATTTGTACGTGATGAAGTCCACCAGAGCCGACAAGGTTCTGCTGAAGGAGAATAAGGCAGTGGGCGTTCGTGTGACGTCAGAGAGTCGGACCATAGACTTAACCGCCTCGAAGGAAGTCATCCTATCGGCGGGCAGCATCGCCAGTCCTCAGTTGCTGATGCTTTCTGGAATTGGGCCCAAGGAGCATCTACGAGACATGGGAATCCAGGTGGTGGCTGATCTGCCGGTAGGCAAGAACCTCCAGGATCACATAATCTGGCTGGGTATGCTGATTGGCTACGTGAACGAGACAGTGAGCCCACCCACGTCTACATTTGACTTGGATCTAGCCTATAATTACTTGGTCCACAAGACGAGTAAGCTCGCTGGCGGTAATGGTCTAATAGGATTTGTTAATCTGGACGACCTTGAACAGTGTGCAGAAAGTAAGTAGAACAATTGAACCTTCTCATACAGGATGTTTCGCATGTATTAAACTGGTGGTTTTAGTAAAATACGGTATTAGGTGAAAACTTAAACATTTCTTGACTGAAAATATTCTTATTTTTTGTTTCAAATGTCAGCACTGGTACTAATATTTACTGACTACGAATACGAAGTAAGGGTCCTGCTCTGATTTCTTTTACACATTCAGGGTGGTTCACGTATTCGTGCACTTCCTATAACTTCCAAAAAATGCGTCGTACGAAAAAATTTTGTATACAAAAGTTGCATGGTTTAAAGGGAAACATTATGTAACGCATCTATTTTTTATAGATAGAGGCGTTTCGTAGAATTGAAGGTCAATTTTGTTTTTTTTTCTAAATAGAATACTATATCTTGTATATCAAAATATGAAAGAATGTCGCATTCCAAGTAAAAAAATATTATCCTTTATTAACTCCAAATCTAATAGCTAACGAGTGATTTTGCTTTATTTCTTAAAAATTTTTTTCACGTAATATCAATTTTCGTCACATAAACGTCGCTGTGCTGAGGAAATCTGTGATAAGGTGGAATCTCGAACTTGATAATACGTGAAGAGAATTTTCAAAAAATGAGTAGAAATTACCTGCTCGCTATTAGGTTTAGGGCTAATAGAGGTCAATATTTTTTTACTCAGAATTCGATATTCTTTCATTTCAGGTCAATATTTTTTTACTCAGAATTCGATATTCTTTCATATTTTGATATAAAAAATAATATTTAAAAAAACAATCGACCTTCAAATCTCCAAAACGCCTTCACCTATTAAAAAATGGACTACGTAATGTATCCCTTTAAACCATGTAACTTTTGTGTACAACATTTTTTCATACAATGAATATTTTAGAAGTTATTGAGGCTGAACAAGCTGCGTGGCCCATCCTGTATGCTGTAGCCCTAAAAAAATCAAGTGGCACTTGTTGTTTTTTATATCACCGGTAATTCGATTTAAAAGGATGAAAAACAGCCCCAAAAGTTTGACCTGTGGCGAAAGTAATAGCAATACAGTAATGTCTCAACGAATGCCTCAACTTTACTCTGCTACTACCGTCGCATTACTATTGCTACGCCACAACGTTCAACGGAGTCGGTAAACACGTGTGCTGCGGCACGTACTATGGCTCCTTTGACTCAAATTCGCAGAAAATAACTCATAATACAATAACAACTCTTTTAATTTCAAGATTTAAAATTGAATTTTTTTTAACATATTGTTGATAATTTCCAGATTAAAATGCGACTAAACGTGACATAATTTGGACAAATATTTCTAATTAAAGTAAAATCAAATACGGTAAATACGTGAAATAATTTCGATTACAGTTAGTTATTTAACACTTAATTTGTAGGTGTTCTTTATCGCTGCAACTATATAAGAAAAATACATTGTTATACATATTAATAGTAACTATACATTATAAAGCTGCATTGATATTGTGAGTAATTATGCATATACTAATTAGATAAGTAAAAAACTATATTCCACATTACATTGTTTTGTTGCGTATTATCCTTGGAATTGTCCAGTACCGTTGCCATAATATTAATATTAAAGTTATTAATTATAAACGATAAAAAGGAACGGTTACTGATAACGATATTAATTGCCACAATTTATATATCACTAATTATTAATATAACTAATAATAACACTTGAAAATAAATAAAATAACACTAAATAAAACTAAGGAAAATAATACTTGAAGTAAAACAATAACACAAAATAATCACTTTCGATGTGGGAGAGAAGACGGTTGATAGTCAAGTCCGTACATTTTCTTTTGAATCGCCTTTTATACTGATTTGGTGGTCGAAGTGCGCACCAATCGTTTCTTGATGTTCGACCATCCTTACTTCAAGACCTCTTCAAATTCCAGGGTTGATGGAAAAAGTACAGTAAACCGTTCCGCCACACTCTCCGTCAAACGCATAGAATTCTGAATGTCATGAATAGAAGCATCTCTACTCTAAATGTCTCGAAATCGAAACATTTCTACTCTGAATGTCTCGAAATCGAAGCCATCTCCAGCCTGAATGTCTGTCGAACATAGGCCCGAATAGCATAACTTCACTGATACTTTCTTTCGAATTACACATATACCATATTTAGCGACACCTTTAATACTTTATATATAGTTAAAAATCGGTTTTCTAATGTTTTTTTCGCAAATAAAATAAGCTACTTGATTCGTATAATGAATAAATACGATGTAAATTATGTCCTGTTTGGAAAAATATTATAATTTTAATTGGAAAAATCTGACCAATATATTAGAAAATTTTCACGTATAAAAAATTGGAAAT
Source organism: Augochlorella aurata (assembly GCA_028455555.1). NCBI lineage: Eukaryota > Metazoa > Arthropoda > Insecta > Hymenoptera > Halictidae > Augochlorella > Augochlorella aurata. The sequence continues at coordinate 10,333,779 of CM052159.1, forward strand.
AAAAAAGTAAAGTTATCGTTTTTATGCTAACATTACAATGTATTCTACGTAATAGTCTACGCCGGCATGCAGTGGCTGCCTTTCTAGGTAGCTTCATTCGCTCCGAGTTTCATTCTGTCTACGCTACCGTGTCTTGTCTACGCTAAAAGATCATTTTCGATTCCGACTTTGAGACATTCGTCGAAACATTATCTCGAGGAAATACAGAATCAGTTTGGCCAGAAAAATTTCTTTTTTCCATAATAGAGTCGAGCGGAGCGGGAGTAGGTAGTACGATGGAGCTACCCCCCATGGAGAGATAGCAAACCATTGCACCTTTCGCTCTACGCATGGTGCCAGACGGTAGCACTGCAGCCCATCATTTAGGAAACAAGCTATTTTTCTGGCGACACTGATTCTGTATTTCCCTGAGAAATTCCTATTACTTTCGTCACACGTCAAACTTTTGGGGGTGGTTTTCACCCCTTTAATCTTACTTAGTTTTTTGAATACTACACGTATGCGAAAATGAAAAAAAAATCAGAGAAGTACACTCACCTAGTCTTTCTTATCAGCCAATTTCGAAACTTGGTTCTTCGGCGATTAATTACTTTATTTATAGCGGAATAGCAATGACGGAACAAAATATATAATAATAATGAATACTATCAAAGGACCAATTTATGACTAGAATATTCCCTCTCCAAGGTCATTACCTTGATAATTCTCAAGATCACTGTGTTCAAAACATTGCGAGGTCATCGATATCTCTGCTTATTTCTTAAATAGGGTAATTGATCGGCAAACGAATTCAGACGCGTACGATAATGCGACCTTGACATAACCTTGATCTTGTAATCGCAGAGCCATACACCGGGTCATCGAAGTATCCAGACATCCAGATTCACTTTGGCCACTTTCCAAGATGGCAGACGGTAAAGATAGCCAGCGTGTACGGCTGGTTCAACGTGGAGGACGAGATATTGCAAGAGGTAATGAAGATGTCCAAGGATAACGACTTAATCATGGCAGGCAGCACGCTGCTGCAACCTAAGAGCAGAGGAGTCCTCGAGCTGCGCAGCACCGACCCAGCGGACTCTATGAAGATCTACGCGAACTACTTTGCGGAGAGAGAAGACCTCGAAACCTTGTTGAAGTCGGTAGATTTTATCAAAGCTCTGACACAGACTCCCACCTTGAAGAAGTACAACATGACGCTGAGGCACATAGATCTCCCCGGGTGCAGGGGCATGCAGCCCGATTCTGAGGAATATTGGAAGTGCAGCATCAGACAAATAGCTAGCACCATCTTCCATCCTGTTGGCACTGCCAAGATGGGATCGAAAGACGATCCTACCGCTGTGGTAGACTCTAGGTTGAGGGTACATGGCGTCCAGAGGCTGAGAGTGATCGACGCGTCGATCATGCCGAACATCGTCAGTGTGAACACCAACTCGCCGACTATGGCGATCGCTGAGAAGGGTGCCGATATGGTGAAAGAGGATTGGCTGGAGAATTGGCACACTGAGCTATGAGTTTCTAGTCACAGTAATGCATGATAATTTACCGACTTTCCCAATTACCCATAACTCGGTAAAATCTTCAGTCAATACCTTCTACCCGGCAATTACCGGTATTTTCTAACTCTAAAGAACTATTAATATTAAAAGTAAAAGATAGTATTAATGAAATTGCTAATAGTAAAGATTGTATTCGTAAATAATAATTCATTATTATTTATAATGTTATAGTTATAAAATATATGTAATAAATAAACAGTGCATTAATTTCGGAAGCATAAACACTTTCGTTTGTTTGTCAGCTGTTTTAAACAAAAAAAAGCACGAAGAAAGTATAATTTATGGATGTTCTCATCTCCCAATTGCTACCTAATTGTTATACAGATTAATTCAGCCGCGGAAAAGCTCTTTCAGCTTCTGCACTGATTGTCGACTGGTCATTCAGAAACTTTAGGTTTATTTTGTACTACACTCGGTTCTTCCGATATTTCTGTTTACTTCATAATTAGATATTAAAGTTTTCTTTTCATTGATAATATAGGATGTTGATGAAATTGACATTGAGTTTCGTGGGATACTCTGTCACGATTGGATCGTAATTTCGTCCAATTAACTGCATAATGGTTTCCATCATTGTAGATTTTTGCCATCATGAAGATATTTTAGTACATCGGAATTAGGAATTCTACGTTCCATTGTACGATGTGGCAATGCTTTTTAAATACTTTACTGATAAATATGTTTTGGGATGCTAGCTCATGAAGCATAAATCTCAATGTCACGTCTAGATTATATAGAATGTCCCACCTAACTCTGCCACCCTAAATTATTCCCAAATTTGAAATGGTACAAAAATTTTTCAAGAGAGAGTTATGGTATTTTAGGCGGGAAAATAGGCTATTGCTTATAACAGTAATACAGCAAATAATAGAAATAAGAAGAACAAATGTTGAGTGTCTCTTGAAATTATTCGATGTGACTTCGATCGCTCCTTTAGCCGTTAGTTTAAACGTACAGGTAAATTGGCTTTGCGAAAGAAAGTTACGTGTGTCATTCCTATCGACGAATAACGGCTTAGAAATCTATTATTTTTATTCACATTTCATTCGCGAATAAATTATTCACGAATGAACTATTCGCAAATAAATTATTCACGAATGAACTATTCGCAAATAAATTGTCCGCGAATAAACTACTCGCGAATAATCTACTCCTTGATTGACGTATAACCTGTCCGAAAAGTCAATCGCACTTGAGAAATGAAGGATTCCTGTGGTCATTTGAAGTAACTTTTTCCTTAGTGCAAATGCAATCCGCAGTCTTGTTTACCAGTTACTAACGAAACACAGTGACCACTGAGAGGCGAGATCAGTTGATGCAAGGCGGCCGAGCCAGTGAGCGGAACTGGGCGTCCGCCGTTCTCATTGTTCACCGTATTTTATTAATAACTCGTAAACAAAGCCGCGAATTGCGATTGCGTTAAGGAAAAAGTTATTTTAAATGGACACAGGAATATACATGTAGTCTAACTCCATCGCTGTGCCGCACAAATGAGGATGCACGGCATCGAAAAATAATAGAACAGCGTTATCGCTGTGCAGTAAGCTAAGCCTTATTGCGGTGGGCAAGTTAGGAAGTGTGGTGGACGCCTCACTTCTATGTTACCGATCTGTCGAAACGAAGATCACTGTACATAGGCCGTAGTGCGACTCAGTTGTAAATTATAATGTAATTATTGTGGTAGATCATTCGAGACTGAAATTCGTTGGAGCAATTCGCGCACGAGGACGGCGAACGTCAGAAGGTGAGCAATCTAGACGCGAAGTGTGGCACAGTTGGGTTTCCATCGATTTAGGCGGTCGAAATGATTTTTATTACATGCATTATTAGTAACACGGTTTTATAAGAATTTACGGTAGAGGTTATACGATTCGAAAAGCCATTCTAATACATTTCTTAAACGTTAAATCATTTTTAAAACTGACCACACACATTTAAAACAGTATAACGTTCTCAAAACTAGTCTAAGTGAGTTGATTTTTTTGAAAATATTAGAGGAACTAGTTGACTGTATAATAAGCAAAATTACTGTTTCTCTAAGTTTGCTATTATTTGGAAAAAATGTAAGAAGTCTTCTATATTTTCACAATTTTATTTCAACCTATGAATTTCAAAAATGCCTTTGATATATATGAATGCACTTCTCATAACCCATACACATGTTCAAAATTTCACCGAAATCTATCGTAGCATCGTTAAGCTACAACCCGTTCATGAAATACTGCGATTTTCGAAATCTTTAATTATTCACAACATATGTCAAGATCAACCGCTTTCATTCAAACTACCATGCATGCGAATTACTGAAAAGTGCCACGTTAATTTTTTAAATTTTCATTATACGCTCAGACAAAACAGTAAATAAGCGAGTGATATTTTAATATTGTTTTTGTTCTAAATAATAGCAAAATTAGAAAAAGAGTATTTTAATCATTGTAAAGTGAACTAATTCCTCTAACATTTACAAACAAAGGTCAAGACCAGTTTTAAAAAAGACATATCGTTTTAACCCCTTGCACTACGATTTCTTTCACGTTGTGTTGATTAGTGCTTATTCGTCCTTACTAATTTCCCTAATAGGATCAGGCAATTTTTGTTTCTTCTATTGTCTTTATCTAATTTCGTTTCTAGACTTCGATAACAGAAGAATGCAATTTTACTTCGACTTAAAAGGAATTAATAATATCTATATTTAGTAGATCTTGCACGAAATCTGTATGACGAGTCTGACTCGTTGTTATAATGCAAGGGGTTAAAAGGTGTGTGATCACTTTTGCTCTATACTCAATACTACAATTTTAAAAGTGAGTGAGATGCTCTCAGTTCAACGCTTCAGTCAACAATTTTCCTTTTTCATGATGTGTTTAAAGACGCAGTTAACAAAATTTTAATTTACATACAAAATATATAATATAATCTAACTAGAAATAAAATACAAATTTAAATAATGCAAAATGATAAGAATTGATTAGAAATCATAAAAACTCATAACAATTTAGAAAAATTGATGAGAATAGAATTTAGAATTATACAGAAGTAGAAATTGTTAACTAAACTTAATGAAGTATTTTGATGAAATAAGTATATGATATTACAGCACTTTAGATAGATAGCAATTGACTATTATCACAGACATATTACAATCGAGCACTTATAATTTCGTTGCACAATACAAACGAGCCGATAAATTATATGTGTATCGTATATCTATGACAACCAATTTGAATAGTTAATGGAGGAGGCAATACAAAACACTCACAATCAGACATTTTGCGCTCAATTGTCGCTCATCGGTAGAAGATTCTTAAGACTTTCCACTTATTTATTTTCTATAATAACTATGATGTTGACAAATTTGTACAACAATATTTAATTAAATCGATCGTTGCTTATAATACAAACTTCAGAGTGCATTTCACAAAATGCAAAAAAACGTTATTTGAAATAAAATTTAATTCCATCTTTATCTTATTAATACGAATAATTCTTGCTTTTGATACTCTGTCTTGCAAATATTATTCAACGCAGCAAGTACTATATTCTCAGGTGAAATATTTCAGAAAAGCACAAATCTTAACACTAACGATCTTTTTGTATTTATAATAAAGGTCCAACTGGTTCTAACAAAAAAAATTTCCACCTAAAACTGGATATCAATATTATAATAAAAAAGTTCATAGCCATAACTACGAACATTATAATAAAGAAACTTGGTACTGTTCGCCACCGTAGATAACAAATAGAATTACAGAGCTTCATTCTGTTATTCCAAAAAAGATGCAATTTCCTTGCTAAATTGTAACTCTTCCACGATTCACAGATTCACCGTTGACTGTCAGATCACGCAAACATGGAAACCTGTGCGTCAATAGGCTGCAGCGCCGCGGTGTCGCCGCTGCCAGGTAATCTGTTCTCGCAGCTGATCAACGTGCTCTTGGTCTCGCAAACCGCCTTGAACCGAAGCGCGGATTACCCTGCGGATCGCACGGCAGAAGTTCTAACGAAGAAAGATTTCGATTTTGTGATTGTTGGGAGCGGGACTGCGGGCTCTGTGGTAGCACGGCGACTAGCTGAAGTGGACGACTGGGATGTTCTGTTGATCGAGGCTGGGACAGATGCTAGTCCCATGAGTGAAGTTCCCGGACTTTACAAAGATTTACAGAATACTGCTGAAGATTATGCTTATAAGGTATACACATTCTCTTTCGGTCGCTAATCTTACTTTCTGCGGTCTCTGTTAGATCATTTATAATCATTTATAATTTTAACTACCAATTTACTGATCACATTTTTTAAGTGTTACCACTTTATAATTCGGCTATAATTCTGCTACCCGTTGAGTCACTGGCCATAGTTGTCAAATATTTTTACTAAATCACTGATCATAAATATTATCTACGTCAATAGTACTGCCATAAGGATTTCTATTGCCAACTTCAGTCACCGCAGTATTTATTTTTCTAATCAACTCGCTGAGCACAGCTTTCTATATAAATGATCACTTGTATTTGCCACCATTTCTGCTGCTGCTACTAGGATTCTGTCAATGAATGGCATTCATTTCACTTAGTCAGTGATAAGAATTACTGTTCTCCAGACTGAGTCTTAGGCCAAAAGTGAATGTCATTGATGTCAGTAGTACTCTGATAAGTATCTCTATTGTGAACTTCATTGACTGCAGTATTTATTTTTCTACTTAGCTCATTGACCATTGCATTCTACAGAAGTGATCAATGAGATATGTCACTATTTCTGGTGCCTCCACTAGGATTCTGACAAAGTACTCCGTTGCTTTGACTTGATCACGGTACTTGCTGGCCTCAGTTAGGTCACTGTAGCCATCAGACACTCACCCAGGGCAATAGGAATACATAAAAACATAACTAAACCATCACAAAAATACTTCTTTTTTATTACAATGAACAAAATCGTGGCTCTGGATCTTGTAAGAATCTCCAAACCACCATACCATTCCACATGCATCCAGAGAGGTTATATTCCCAAATCGATCTATTAAATGCCGCTCTAACTATGAAATAACCTTAAAAAAAAACTCTGAATTACGCACACAGTTACACAAAACACCTACAGCCGTTACGACTATGCACGCACGTCATGTCTCTTCTTGCAAAAAGAAAACTGTGGCATAGTTGACTTCATTTTCAGACAGAACCACAACCTGGCTATTGTGAAAACGTCACGAACAACGACTGTAGGTTACCTAAGGGCAAGGCCCTTGGTGGCAGTTCAGTCATAAACGCCATGGTGCACGCGTTCGGCAATGACAGAGACTACAACCAGTGGGAGGAGCAAGGCAACGAAGGATGGGGCTACGAGAACATGCTCCGGTACCTTCGAAAGGCGACCAACTGTCCGCCAGAATACATAGCGGAGTTCGGTGACAGGCACTGCGGAAAGAACGGTCCCATGGCTCTTAGGTCCCTCGACTTTTCCTACTCACACTTGCATGAGATTTTGCTAAACGCAACCCGGGAGATGGGCTTAGCTGTGCTGCAGCCTCTAGTTAGCGACCGCTACATTGGTTACGGAAAAGCCTTAGCTACCATAGAGAATGGACAGCGGGTGAACATTGCCAAAGCGTTTCTGTCCCCCATCAAGAACAAAAAGAATTTGTACGTGATGAAGTCCACCAGAGCCGACAAGGTTCTGCTGGAGGGCAATAAGGCAGTGGGCGTTCGTGTGACGTCAGAGAGTCGGACC
>CM052159.1:10341158-10368166 GCA_028455555.1 Augochlorella aurata
GTGACGTTTGTATTTCTTTTGTTTCGTTTGTTTTGTTGACATCTTTTAAAAACCTTAATTACGTAAGCAATATTTTTCCCACAGAGGTACTAGTAATATTTGTTCTAGTAATAAACGGAACCTTAAAGTTAATATGTTCACCCAAATTACAACTAATATTCTCTCTGAAATATAGAATTAATATATTCACAAAAATTACAATAAATATTCACACCGCATTTTATAATTTTATTATTAACTAACAATTAATATTTACCCTGAAACTTTTTCTTGAAATTCGTGATCAGCATATTTCTTCAAAGTTGATGTTTTTTTTCATTCATTCGGGCAATTCAATTCTAATCCAAATACTAATCTACTTTCAAATAGATGGAATTATAAGTATTTTAAAATTGATTTCTAACGTACTGAAAATTTATTGTCGTGCATTACATTGACTCAAATATAGACTAGACGTTTACAATGTTCATAATAAATGATACGTGTTAATTATTTTCAATGGAAAATGATTATCGCTTCTTACTATTCAAATTATGAACATGGTTGATGCGACTTTAAACGCAGAATAAAAAAAAAATTATGAACAAATTTGAAATTTCGAGGACAAAGTGTCTTTTTGTATAATTAACTACTAACTATACTTTGTGCACTCTTAAAAATTTCGTTGGCGGAATTGAAAATACTAGATAGCTGATTTTTATCCAAATTCACATTTTTGTGAATTATTTTATGAAAACCTGACCAAAGAAAGAATTCATTGTGCCAACAAGAAAATTAGTAACTAAAAGAAACAAAAGAAAAACACTGAAAGAAACCAGTAAAATATCGTTTATGTCGTAATCGAAATATTACCATCGAATCATCAGAGGCTTCGACCACTATTATGAAATTCTCGAATTTATTTAGAACACTAGGTACTTATAAATAAAAACTAAGTAATGTAGGCGGAAGTGAAAGTCAAGTAATCTCACTATCTTGCAACTCAATAACGCAATCATGCTTTGTCCATTTAGACTTGAAACAAATTATCTTTTTTAATTCCCAAAAATTCAAAGTAAATATTTTCATATTACATAATCATTTATTTCATTTTCTAATAATTTTAATAAACACCTCTGATTATAGTTGCAACTTTTCATTGTTGCTAAATCGAGATCATATTGTAATATCTATTGCGAATAAATTTATTTTAGTTCATCTCTAATCTAAAGTTAAATCTATTTTTGAATTATCCTGATTAAATTGTAAGCAGAATTTGAATATATTTCGTTATCTATTTTAAAGCTAAAATCTAATTAAAGTCCAATGTAATTATTTTGCGAATTAAAAGCTATTTAAACATCTACTTCAGAATTAATCCAATTAAATTTGTATGTCAATTAATATTTATTACAACATCCATTTTTAAATTAATCTAATTACATTTTATGCATCCATTTGAATTATCCAGTAATCTAAATTAAAGACAACTTCAAACTGTATTTTAAATGTAATCCAACTAATTTCTAATTCAAATTTTCTTTTAAGTATACTTAAAGTCTAATCCCAAAGGAACACTATTTCGATTTAACTCAAGTTTAATTCGAGTCTGAATTAGAATCTATTTCAAAATGTATTTCAAAATGGATTAAATCTACATTAATTAAATTTAATTGGGAATATCTGCCATCAAACTATTTTCAGAACCTAGATTTTGAGTAATCAGTGACAACACCACGCGCAAACCACCTCATCCATAATGTCCTGGGTGCAACCAGACCTAGCAAACCTCTGCACACCACATACCACAGTTTCAACATGTCAGCCGTCCAGCTACGTATTCTTAGCCCTAATCGCGCGACTATTCGGACAATCGAAAGATCGATATCCATCCTACAACGTCGACGCGTCGATCTCCCTATGGGGGGCCGCAAAACAATCGGGCACAATTATCAGATCTCTCAGAAATCGTCCCAGGGACAGGGTCGGTCGTTACGAACCGGAAAACTTTCCGCTGCCAGATGATCCAGTGCAGCGGCAATTATCGCCGACCGTCGTTTATGGTTCACGGTCCGAATACGAGCAGTTCTTCTCGACGGGCGTCAAGGATGAAAGCGAGGAAAGTGCCGATTTTGCCCGGGTTTACAGCCCGCGGGGTACCGCTGCAGGAATTACCGGTCTGTCGAAAGTTTACGACTTTCTTATTCCGGAAGGTGAGCTACAATTTTTGCATACATCGGGAGCTGCATTCTGTTCTCTGAATGAATTGAGGAAACGTTTACGAGACCGCTGGCACGGCCAACCCTCTTACGGCACGGTACAATGGAATCTCGATTGTTAGACTACCACGTTAAATATAAAATTGCGACGAAAATAAAAATAGACGTTTTTTCGTGACAAGTATAGTCGTCAGTACGCAAGATATTGCCAATTCTTTCTGACGAATATATTCGTCTTTATGTGAAAAAACTGTCATTTCTTCGTGACGAGTGTACTCGTCGTTACACAAAAATTTACCACTTCTTCATGAGTGATTCGTACATTCGTACATTCGTCATTACACAAATAATTACCATTTCTTTATGACGAGAATACTCGTCGTTAAATAAAAAATCGTTCGGAAGAGTGTACTCATCATTATACCAAAACCATATTAAAGATGGTCATCACTTCATGACGAGTGAATTTGTCATAAGAAAACGTCAAGAAAATTTTACTTGTCGTTACGCCAGTGGTTTTTCTTACTGGAACTGTATATTTCTTTTTATGTCAAATTAAAATGCAAGTGAACGTATAAATAAACAAAGTCTAATAGCATCTTCATCTTCTTTTTACAATAAGTAAACTGTTAGACGCTGAAGGAAATAATTCCAATAATTCTAATTCTATTAGAATTAGAATATGTTTACTTACTATTGCTGCACTTGTTTCCCCTGAGTTACAAAGATGTTGAATTGTAGTATTTTACCTTTCACGTACTTTATAGGCAATTCATACAGATAAGCATGCATATAAATTCTTTAGCTTCGTTTTATTTGGAAGTTTCACTGAACGGACGATTTCGTCAGAGCAACGAATTCTGAGAACACGTTTCAATGTAACGCAGAACATATTTTCCATATTCGTATCGTTGCTCGATTTCGTTTAACACCGTTTCGATACAACACAAAGCTAATTAACCGTGTTGTGGCAGGGTTCACCGTGTTATACTTTCGCTCATGATTACACAGGTGCAAGTTCCGATTCTCTCAGCTCAATTCAATATTTTCAACGAAAGAGAAAGCAGGGGAGAATATTTCCCATTATCGACGTATTGGGATGTTTAGTAATCCTACGAAAATACACGATGATCGTTTTTGAGAAAGTCCACGAAACTATTCTACAGAGTGTTCACGCTAACACCGGCTAGCATTTTTCTCCCAAATAGTAAATACTAAGAAACAATGAATTCATTCGTATACGTTTAAATGGAACAGCTTTACCGAATTAATTACTGTGTGAATAAATATTATTATTATTTAAAAAATTATTTGTCGTATTTAGAATTGTATCTAATTAATTTCTGTTATATTTATATAACATATAAATACTTATTACATAATATTATATAATATTATATTATAACATTATCATATTTTTATTATTATAATATTATATCATATTAAATTTATTCGATAGCGTCAAATAAAATTATCCATCATAAATAAATAATATGAAATATTGTCAGAATGACAGTTAATTATTTAAATAATTTGTTTAGAAATCATTGGCATTTGTTTTCGCAGTGGAAATTCGCAGGGTAACACAGAAGAATATGGGCTACAGCGATCCTCCTTCCTTTCTACAATCAAATTTTGGCAACAAGTTGGAAGGTCAACGGTACAGTCCACAGCATCAGTCTAGGATAATCGATCGTCCACCTGGTCCACAACAGTTTCATCTTCCGGATAATTTATTCCGACAACAAAGGAAACGTATAAGAGATCGGACAAACGCAAACGTTATCGGTAATTTCAAATTACCGAGACAGAATGAAGCAGATTTTTCTGGCAGAAATGATTACGTACCGGACACTAATCCTTTCACGGTAGAGTACGATTTTATCATAGTGGGAGCTGGATCAGCCGGCTGTGTTTTGGCCAATAGACTCAGCGAAATTGCAAACTGGAAGGTATGTATTTAATGTGTATTTTCTTTCCTGATTATTAGTTTTATATCGTCTTTTTTTTTAAAGATTCTATAAACTTTTGAAAAACGATAAGTTGACTATATATAAATATTCATTATAATATAATATATAATATTATATATTACATAATGAAATAGTATGTTATATATAACATGAAATAATATTTCAAATTTGTAACATATAATAATTAAATAACTTACACTTATCATGCCAAAATAACTAAAAGATTACCAAACAATCGGAATTTATATTATTGTTACTTTATTATGCAACACATAATGCATAATATTATATTTATCGTATAATACATAATATTATATCATTAGTTAATAGTTATGTATTAGTTATATATAAATTCGTTATTGTTTTCTGACAATTTCAAAGTCAAGCCACTACAAGACAATTCTCTTTGTAACGTTGAGAAAAAATATATAAATCTAGTGTATATTTACTACTTACTTTCATTCGAATATTTACATAGTTTTCGAAAAAGTAAATAATTGATATAAACTTCGGTGGTTTCAACCCATATCGTCAGCTCAGTTGGGAAGGTTGGACGCAGAAATTTTCAAAATAATATTTCAGTCACAAATATTTCACTTTACAAACATATTTGTAGGCTTTGAATTTCATATAATATGAAAAATACAAGTACAAAATTGTTTAAACAACAAAACAAAATTTCTTATTACTGTACAAAAATAATTTTGATAACTTCAAGTTTTATGATAGGAATAAAATAGTTCGTGTAACTGGTATGATGAAAAATACGATATTGCTGTACAATAGTTTCCAAAATTAATTAAAAAAAAAAGAAATGTATACATACGTAGAAATATCATAATTTGTTTCTCGAATTTTTCTGGACAATAGTGTATAGTTTAGTGCTAAGTCAGCAGAAACCCTTTATCTCGATTTTATTGTCATGAACGATGTGTAATCCAATAAGTAGGCTTACAATTACAACGCGGCATGTTTAGTGGCCACGAAGCCTCAAAATTGTCATAACATCGTCACGGACGATCTTGTGTTCTGTGACCCGTTTCAACGAAGAAGCCCTAACAGCTGCTCGACTTTTCAGCGAAAGGATTATAGATCCTCTTATCCCCTCTGTCTAATAAAATGAGTCCGCATTATTGCCACTTAAAAATCTAAATCATTTTATTTGTCGAAATATTCAAAATAATTACAACGAGGACATTTTCGAACGATCACGAAATCTATTTCGTGTATGTAAAGAGCAAAAGTACAAACAATTTGAACTGTTACTTTCAATTATCGTTTTTATTTACCGTTTTATTTATTCATGTATTTATTATTTCTTGCAACATTCTCGAATTTTTATGAATATTTGATAGCGTTGTTGTCAAAAGTTAATGTACAAAATGTGCTTACTATAATTATTTATGAATTGGAATTTGTTAATTCTGTATAATACATTATTGTACACAATTAAATACTCTAATCTGTAATTTATTCGTTTAAGTAATTTTTCATTTGGTTCAGTTTATAATTTCATTCGTTTGCAGTACTTGTTATCACTGTTAATTACAAATTATTATGAGCTAGAATAACCAGTTGAAATTGCAATTTTTGATGTTTAAAATTGTTAATTTTGTATAAATTTATAAAGAATATTAGATAACTCTACGATTTTGTTCGTACAGTCGCCATCTTTGATTTTTCAAAAGTTTTGATTATGTCCTTTTGCCCCATATAAGAAACTCAGCGATTTTGTTCCATTGTTTCCCAAACTTCTGTAGCTTTTAAAATAAAGATTTTCCAGAAACACACCATTCATAAAATTTTAAATAGTAGAGATAGCAAAATTTCCATTTATACTGAAAAAATGGATCTTCTTAGAAAGAGGTACTTATATAATTCAATTTTCAACAAAAATTTTATTTCATAGTGTATCCTTATATAGAAAAAAATTAATTATTATATTATTGTACATTATATTATAGTGTATTATATTATAGTATATTGTATTATTGTATATTATATTATAGTATATTTTATTATATTATATAATAGCATATTATATTAATGTATATTTTACTCTATTTTATGAATGATGTTCTTCCTGGCATTAGTAAGACACGACATTGGCCCAATTTTTTCCCATTAATGTTCATTATTAATATCCGATTACTAGTCAGTTTCTTATAACAATTTTTTGGCCTCTGTCAAAAGAAAACAGTTGTTTAAGATCTCACGACTTAAAGTATGTTAGTCATCTCTTCACAATTCACTGTTACGCTAATAAAAGTGGGACTAATTCTGCTTACACGTACCGCAAAAACGCATTCCTGCTGCACGGTAACTCACTTTCTTAGTTCTGTTGCAACTAGACGTTCACTTTTAACTTACGCGAAATCCGACATAGTGGCGAATTCTATTCAATACCCAAAACTTGGTTACAAAACTATATCGGTAAAAACTCTTAGGCAGATTTGAATTTTGTCTAATTTCCCATAGTAATTAAAATTGTAGCATACGAAGGCACAACAAATACGTATGAAACTGTCTTTAATATTTTGATTTAATTCATTGATTTAAATTGGTAATTAAACTAACTTAATTTTACTTATTGCATTCAGTGACTTATCAAAATGTTCATATACGAGAATAACAATAACTGTAACAATAACATGTGAATAAGGTGAAGTTCTTTATCGTAGATAACCTTGATTACCTTCGCCCCAAGTTGTTTAATAAACATTGAATATTTACTTAAATCGAATACTAAATATTTTCAATATATCATAAACAATTGAGCGCAACGTCAAAATTTTGTATAAAGACTATGAAATATAGTTTAGTGGCGTTGTAGTAGATTCTTTAAAGTTAAGTAGAATGAGAAAGTCAATTTATGAACATGATGGTGAAACTTTTCAATTTGAAATATTTATACTACGCTGGATAGAAAACTACAATGCAAAATAATTACAATGAAGACTGTCACCGCTTATATACAAAAAGAAAAAGAAGAACTTGTACGAATATTGTGTTATACATTAGCACTATATCACAGCTCTTATTTTGTATATAATTACTAAAATGTCAGTAGCAGTGTACTAACTTCCCATGATAGGAAGGTACGAAAATGTGCATATACTTTTGTGCATCATACATAGTTATGTTGCTATAATAGATATAAACGCAAATAATTAATCATGTTTCTCCTGAGGCAATTTGAAACGACCTGTACATTTGCGAGAATGTTCTTCTCCGCTTCATTACAAAGTTACGAACGAAAAACACGGACCAATCAGAGGACGAGTACGGCAGGCGCGCGGTAACGAGCCGAAAACGGCATTGGCCGCGAGGGCGGGGCGCCAGCCGTACTCATTTTCTTATTGGTCCGTGTTTTTCCTTAATATCTCGTTAACGAAGCCGTTTGCAATATTTTCACACAGGAAAAAATTACTTCAAATCACGTCAAGAATTATGCTATATAATTATACAAGGCGTTTCAAGCGAGAAAGGCCACTAAAATGTCTTTTCTAATTTGAATAATTTGAACAATGTTTATGGTACAATTTGAATGATGTTAAATTTGTTCAAAAGACGAGAATTGGTTCATTTTCTTCGAGAGATTTTTTTGCGGGCGAGATTTGTAATATGTCACGTATTAATTTTCAGGTACTGTTATTGGAAGCTGGCATCGAGGAACCGGAAGTGGCAGACGTTCCAGCGTTTGCCTCGATGTTGCAGGCTAGCAACATCGATTGGATGTACCGCACGCAACCGGAAGCACACTCTTGCCGATCCAGAAGGGGAGGTGGTTGTCCATGGGCTAGGGGGAAGGTAGGTATTCCAAAATTGATAACAATCATGCTATAGATTTTGTATAAAAAAGAATCCCAAACAACATTTAACAGACTTTCGGGTGTCGAAGAAGTTTGGTTAATTAATTAATAAGCGACCGATATTGACGTTCGAACACAGTTTTAAAAACGAAATAATATCTTTTAAAATTGCGATAAAATATTTGAGATTTTTTGTACAGCTTGAAAATATTAGTTTACTGAATGCTGTTTAAAACGAAGTTTGAAAAGAAAATACTGGGCGACGACGTTTGCAATATTTTCAAGTGCCCTAAAAATCTAAAAATTACTTTTTGTAGGTTTTTGTCTGTTATACAGGGTGGTCCAACCTAAATATCTCCTCCTAACCTAGTGAGGTTACAAAAAATGTGTTATATGGAATTTGATTGGTATCAAGGGACGAATAAGATCCAAAAGTTTTCTTTCAAGGTCATTTTTTTGACCTTGAAATACATTCAGACATGTATGACTGACCTTGAAATAACCATGGACTCCAAACATGAAAACGAAATTCAATGTGTTACCTGAGGAAAATATAAATTCAGCCATGTACTGTATGATATGTTGATCTTCAAATGACCTTCAGAGAAATTATTAGAAGATGTTGTTCGGGCTTCTCGTACCTTACAAGATTGCAATATGTTTTTTGTTTATTCGCAATCTCAATTCTCAAGTCCTTTTAGTAAAAGCTTTATTTTATTTTAATAATTGTAACAGGATGTACTATAGTGAACATAATAAGAATGGTTAACTAAAGAAGTAATCACTTACAGATTGTAAAGTAATTTAAATGTACAATAAGATAAACTATGCTATAATTGGAAAAACGAATAGGGGTCAACTAGAAAAGTAGTTATATAAAGAGTGTAAAATCAATTTAAAGTACTAAAAATCAACGTGAATTGTACGTTAATAAAAAAAATTGAGGTTTATTAGAAAAGTATCATCTAAAAATTGCAGAGTAATTTCAATGTATTGTCGTTAAGAAAAGAATAGAGATTAACTGGAAAAGTAGTCACCTAAAAAATACAAAATAATTTAAAAATACCCTAAATGAAAACGTTGTATAATTAATAAAACAAGAGCGGTCAATTAGAAAAGTAGTCACTCGAAGAATGTAAAATAATAATTAGAAAACATATCAAATATACATTTAGCAAACATAAACGGTTCATTTATATATAGTATTTCGAATAGACGTTTAATTTATTGTGCAAATATTTAACTTTAATATAAACAGAGGTGGTTAAAATATCTAAATATAATATTGATACTTGTAATATATAAATAATAAATTCGAAGTGCTATAAAGGATGTTAAAGCCAATATGCGAACTATACAAGAAAATTGAAAAATCATTTCACCCTTTCACAGTTTAATACACGGCAATCAGTAAGATCTCTTCTCAAAATCGTAAAATACAGATTCTGTCGTTCCCCGCGCAAAAACTAAGTTCAAAATACCGTCTCCGGCACGTGTCAAGCGATACAAGAACATAGTTCGTTTTTGCGAGGTAATAAAGTCGACATCTCATTTTCCAAGCTCTACTTCGTTTCGAAAGCGGTCCTATCGAAGAGGTCGCGATGTTCATTGACCAGAGATGGAAATTAAATAACAAAAATGGCAATTTCAAACGACACGGTGCATCTTTTTACGCGTGCAGCCGTGTGTGGTGTTCGTTGACAGTCGTTAAAATCAAACGATAGTGATTTATGTTACTTTGTGGCATAAGTTGAATTTTTTCTGGTGTTACATAGGGACGGTTCAATTGTTGGCTGGTAACATTTGATCCGATAGAAGAGGCGCATTACAGAGTACTCTATTTTCTTGTCCTCGATACTAGAAACTTGTCCTCGAAATCGGACTGTTTTATAATTACATTTTAATTACGCCTGTGCACTCGTTTTGAATTTCGAAACATTATCACTTAAAGTTCTGATATCGCATAATTCTTCGTATTAGTAGTATTAGCAGACGTCCTTGTTATCGTGTCTTTACCAATTTCCGTGTCTCCAAATTAAAAATTATAAATTAAAATTACTATAGATTAAACTATGCATAAATGAAATACTAGTAATTAACTATAAATAAATTACTATAGATCACAAGATATAAATTGATACTTCTCCCTGAATCTTACATGTTGGTAAGTAAACATGATAAAAAAAAATATAGATCATCACCTTGCAATTTTCATCAGGGGGCACGGAAACTTGGACATCTACCCCATATGCTTATTATTACAGTTTTCTGAGCCTGTTGCATTAGTTTTCACAGTGTGTTCTAACAAATACCTAAATTTTATATTTTACAGCTCCATTAATAAACATAAAATTTGTTGAAATTGTGACGAGCAACATTGTTCTTTACAGTCACAAAAATACAAATTTGATTCGATATATAATGCCATATTTCTCTTTATAACTATATAACTTTCAAAAAAAATACAGAAATACGTAAAAAACGTAAAGACTCCAACCAATTACAACGTACACTTAACATGCATAAAAGTTAAGAAACTTTACATTTGAGTAATATTTAATATTTTAATGAGTGTAGCTCTTATTAAATTAAAAGTACATATTATAATGAAGCATATAACGCATTATTGATATCGCGATATTGTTTTATTTTATATACGAGAAATAAAAATATAATAAAAATTTGAAAAATCTTTTTTATGCTAATTTTTCTAAGAAAATAAAAATACAAATTTGTATCCTATGTCAAGAATAATACTTCTGTAATATCTTTGATGACTTCCCATCTTTATTATCAATCTAATACATCCACAAGATCCGCAGTCTATTAATCACATTTAAACATGACAAACGTTACAAAGATTCGTTCCGTTTTACTTCTATATTTCTATATTTCAACGAGCTGTACGAAAATGTAAAACTATCAGAATTTGTTAATGAAACATGCGATTTGTGTTTGACAATGTAATTGTAAACTGCTGTTGTTTCGCGTAGGTGATGGGTGGCTCGAGTACAATTAATTACATGATCTACATCCGCGGAAATCCAAAGGATTATGACGAATGGGCCGAGAAAGGGAATTATGGATGGAGTTACGGAGAAGTTTTGCCATATTTCCTGAAATCCGAGAACAATGAAGACCCAGAGGTACGGATTTTAAACTGTAACATTCAATTAGTAGAAACAGCACATCTGATATCTGAATTAGTGTTGTAAAGAAAAGAAAATGTTACGGAAGAAAGAGTGCAAATAGAGCGTCTTAATATCTGCTAACAATTTTTCGACATAGATAGGTCAACACGTTCTTATAGAATATATCGATCTGCGTCAACTAACGTATAAAAAAATCTATGATTACAATTAAAGGAGTAAAGATGACCATGAAATCTTCGAAAATTCTCCGATTACAAAAAAAAAATTACTACCGCCATATTATAGGTCATCCTGAATCGAACAACTTATGTTAATAAAATTCTTCAATATCTCGAAAAATAACGAAGACATTTAGGTGTCGTCCTTGAACTGGGACACCCTGTATAACTTTAAATTTAATAATCTAGTATTATGACCTTGAAATGACCTCGAGTCTGGAAATCTAATTTGAATCCAAGAATACATTTAAAAAGTTGCATTTATGACGATAACTTAAGTTTGTCACTGTTAAATGATGAATGTGTTATTGCAGATTTATAGTTTGTTTCTTCCCGTGCAGCATTATGCAGAATTATATTTATCACACGAAAACAACGAACTAATAAAAATATGGCCGAAAAAGCATTTGTATCTTATATATAACTTTTATCAAAAATGATTGCAAAGTTATTTAAAAATCTAGCATAACGTTAATTACTGAATACTCATGGCTGAATTAATACAAAACTTAATGCTCAATTAATCATGAGTCAATTAATATCGGTGATTTCTCCTAATGACCAATGAATGATTTCTAATTATGTTTGTTAATAATTAATCACTGTTTGCTGACGCTATCTTTTAATCGTTAATCAATTATCAATAACGTCTAACATGATCAATAATTAATTAATTAATAATTATTCCTGTTTGCCGTTTCAGGTAGTCGAGAAGAACCCTCGCTACCACAGCAAAGGCGGCTACCAAACCGTGGAGCGATTTCCCTACACAGACTTAACCACCAAAATCCTGCTCGAAGCTTGGCAAGAACTGGGCCAGGCTTATGTAGACGCGAACACCATCCATCAACTAGGCATCATGCATCTCCAAACCACTTCGATCCACGGAATGCGACAGAGCACAAACGGCGCCTTCATCAGGCCGATCCGGCGCAAGCGCAGGAACCTAACCATAGAAACCCAAGCTCACGTGACAAGGATCCTGATCGACCCAATAACAAAGCACGCCATGGGCGTAGAATACGTTTCGACCGCAACGGGCATCACCAAAGTCGCTTTAAGCAGAAAAGAAGTGATCCTTTCGGCTGGAGCCATCAACTCCCCCAAGATCCTCATGCTCTCTGGCGTAGGACCTGCGCAGGAGCTGAAGAAACATAACCTCAAAGTCATCAGCGATCTTCCTGTCGGAAGGAACCTGCAGGACCACGTGACCATGGATGGTTTCGTGGTGTCGGTGAATGCTATGTCGACCAGCAAGAACAACAGTGAGAAGATCGACGACATCTTCCACTACCAACACACTCGCATGGGTCCACTGTCAGCCACAGGGCCCTTGTCATGCGGGGTTTTCCTGCAGACTATCTTTGAGCACAAACATCACCTGCCAGATATCCAGATCCACTTTGACGCCAGCAGCAAGATGGACTTCATCAACGACCCTGCCGACTTCGGGGAAACCTCTGTCGAGCCCTTGTCTTATTACGACGCCTTCAATGTCAGGCCGATATTGCTGAAGCCCAGAAGCCGAGGATTTATCTTGTTGAATGACACCGATCCTCTTTGGGGTCCTCCTTTGATATTCCCAGGGTACTTCACTGCTTATCCCGACGCTGAAGTCATGGTCGAGGGGATCGAAGCTGCTCTGAACTTGTTCAGGACAACGGCTTTTCAGGATCATGGCTGGCAGTTGGTGGATGTCCCAGTGCCAGCTTGTAGGCACCTGATCTTTGGTAGTAGGGATTATTGGAAGTGTGTCATGATGGAATACACTGCGACCATTTTCCACCCGGTTGGCACTTGCAAGATGGGATCCAAGTGGGATCCGGAGGCTGTGGTGGACCCGAGATTGAGGGTATACGGGGTGGTGGGGTTGAGGGTGGTGGATGCTTCCGTCATGCCTAAGATCGTAAGAGGGAACACCAATGCTCCGACGATCATGATCGCTGAGAAGGCTAGCGACATAATCAAAGAGGATTGGCTCTTTCGATGAGCAGGAACATGGGGTTTCGTGGAAATTGTAGACGCAGGTTTCACTTACACAGACTTCAACGATGTAGACTTCATCAACAATTCGTCGACAGAAGACTACTTTAACTGTCGACGGACTTCATCGATTCTGTCTTAATTGATGTACCGTGATAAAAATAATAGACTCAAAGTAACTTTTACATTTTTAATGACACTTAAATAAATACTCAATGAACTACCATAATTGTATATTTTTACATTAGAAATAATAGAAAATAAAAATATATAAATTATAGCTTTTTGCGATTTTAACGTAAAAGTCACTTTCGATTCATAATTAATCACAGCACTGTATGTGTTCTCCTTTAGCTAAGCCACCCTGTATTTTTAAATACTATTTTCCATTTTTTGTGATAGTTCGTTACGTTTTCGTTTAGATATCAGTGAAAATGTAAACGATACATTGAGTCTAAGTTATTCAAAATCGGGCAATGAGGGGCTCCTGAAGTCATTTGATGTAACTTTTTCCTTTGCGCAAATGCAATCCGCGGCTTTGTTTATGAGTTATCAACGAAAAACACTGACCAATGAGAGACGAGATCAGTTGGCGCGAGCTGATCGAGCCAATAGCAGCATCATCCGCACATTGGCCAGCGTTCTTCGTTAATAGCTCGTAAAGGAAACTGTGGATTGCATTTGCATTAAAAAAAAAAAGTTACTTCGAATGACTTCAGGAACCTCTCATATTTCGATTTTGAATAACTTTTGGGTCACCCTGTATATTGCTCTAACAGCGATCAAAATGAAGAAGTAGCTTTCTGTAAATGGAAATTCCTAGATTTATTGCACGCATCGGGAATTATTATAATCTATAATATATAATATAATAAATAATATAGCAATATATTAATAATAAATAATATAATAATATATTAATAACAAATAATATAATAATATATTAATAATAAATAATATAATCAATATAATATATAGTAATAATTATTCATAGTTGGATGACTGGGATATGTTAGAGTTATAATTATAGAGTTATAATTAATTATAATAAAATTTTTAAGATTGGAGATCTGTTCATAGGAATTTCCCGACTGTTGGTGAATCAAGGTCACTTAAGATCGTGACAATGATAAGCAATTATGATAAACAAATTAGGAACACAAAGCAATTAGTTCCCATCTAGAATATGGATTACGCTGTGCTTTTAAATATTTTGAAAAGGATAAACAGTCTGTAAACAAATTCATCCCTGACGTACACACTTACAAAAGTCAAGATTCAGTGTAGCTTTCAAAATATTAAATTCAAATCCTACTTCGTCGTGATTTAATATTATTGTTTTAAAATAATGACATCATTGTAATAATTATATGAATGTAATGTTTACGATCATTTCATGGTTCGTACTAACGTTATATCTACTGTATAGTTTCTAATGACCAATTAGATCAATGTTTCTTCTATTCATATTAAATAAGAGAAAATTTATTTAACAAATCGTCTGCTTTCATAATAAATATTTCTTACAGTTTTTAACAGATTAAAGAACAGCAATATGAAACTATTGAATAAGTTTCAGGTCTGGAAAGTTTATATTGTAACAATATAAACATTGAAAACGTTAATAATACAAACATATGTATATCAATATGTTTGAGTAAAGTTAATATAGATTAGACATAAGGAAGTGTAAAATGCATGTATAATATGAATAATTCTGTAAATGTATATGAAGTCTAACTTGAGTTACGAATACGTGTAATTAACTTTACTATAAAATAATGAATAATTTAAATTGACTAATCTAAATCCTCTAACATAAATTCTGCCTTTGTTTAACTTTATTTAATGTTTAAATTAACGCATGTAAGTACATCTTTTTAATTGTTATTATAGAGATAGAATTATTTATAACCATTTTTAATTATCCTTCATTATTTGTGATGATTATTTTAACATTCAAATATTTACTTCGATATTTATTTACAAGGACGATTAGATATATTTTGAATTTAATCACTCTTCCTTTCAGCCATTATTCGTATTGTTTACCGTCAGCTATAACTTATGGTAGAGGGAGAGAGACTGCCTTTCATGCTGACTTCGGAGTACAGCATGTTGCCTATCACGAGGCTATAGTATTAGTTGCAGACATAATATAACCATTATGTTATAATCATTCACTACTTCTCCAGCAATAATTTATATATCTTACGATTATTAAAATTCAAACAGCTGACCGTTTTAGGGTCAGACAGACGAATGGATTACCTTTGTCTCAAGCCATGACTTACGCAGATTAACAATTTACGAGGATTTGATCTTACCTGAAACAAACAATAAAATACCAAATTAGATTTTTACAATTCAAGAATTCACATAGTAAATAGTACGCAACAGTAACTTTTGTAAGAATTTGTTTCAATTAATGTCTATGGAATGTTTATATTTTAACAGATTACAGAAATATTAAGGGAAGCGATCGTCTGTGCTTTATACGATTTAAAACTTACTTTTAAAAAGCTTTCAACATTTCATAACATCTAGAAAATATTTCTCAAAAATTCTCTGAGTTTCATACCGTCTGACAAATATGTTTCGGAAATTCTTTGAGTTTCATATCGCTTAAAAAGTATTTCTAAAAAAATTTTTTGAGCTGCATATCGTCTAAAAAATAGTTTTCAAAAATTTCACATTTATCCATGTCACTTAAAAAATGTGTCTATAGCTTTCTTGTATTTCATGTAATCAGTAAATTGTTTTTGAAGATTGTTTCAGAATGTTTCGGAATTTTGAGGGTTCTTCTACAACAAATATTATTTTTATCGTGAAGTTGACCTAAATGGATTTAATCAGCATTATTCGGTTAATCGAGAATTGGATTAAGCGATGTTCGGATGAACGACATTGAGATAATCGATACTTCTCTCTAAATTGAATTACGAACCCTCGAGGCTGGCAATGATTACTCCAATAACCTACTAATTAGAGTGCGCGAGATTAAACGAGCCGACATTTTCGTTGGGAAAATTAAAGACACTGACATTTTATATAATTTAATACGAATTTACGGAAATCAATATCTTTCATAATTTAATACAAAACGGAAATTAACGTTTTATATAATTTAATTTAAATCTTCAAAAATTAACATATTATATAATTTAACAGAAACGAGAAATCGACATTTTATATAATTTGACAGTTTGCATAATATAATACAAAGGAGACGTCGATATTTGCCATAATTTAATTCTCTAGGAATATTGACATATTGTATGTATTATTTAATAAACATTTTAATATTTCTCGTTTTATACAGCTTAATAGAAATTGTGCACGATTTTGGTAGTTAATGTTTTAATAAAAAATGAAAGTCTTCACAAGTGACTATTAAAAATTCTTGAAATATTAGAAAATTATTACAAAATTATAAAAAATACAAATGCATTGCAGAAGCTTATTTTATTAGACTATCGAGTGTATACATTGTTTGAAAAATGAGTAGTAACAATTGGAAGTAATACAGAGATTAAAAGAATTGAAGGGTATATAAAGACAAAATAGAACAATTTGTATTGTGCATAAAGATCGACAATAACGTTGAAACAAATTTTTGGAAAGTTTTTTTCTTGCAAGCACTTTTCTTGTAATTAACGTTAAAGTCATCTACTAATGAAACAATTATCATATAATTATCTGGACATAAATATTTCTTCACGTAAATAATATAATTATGAGTATTACTATAATTACTATAAATTGCTATATATTACTATATAATAATATATAGTATTACAGTATTATTGTAAATGACTATTTACATATAGCTATATATTAGTATATGTACTAAATTAATAAAATATATTAAAAAACATACAAATTATAATTAAGTACATTTCTAATTAGAAATGAATCAAATCTATCAAAGAAAATCTAACCGTGAATCAGCAATCCAATAATAGCACGGATGTTCTTAATTATTGTTGCATGTGACAGTATCAAAGTGCTCGGTGAACGTTCAACCAATGTCACTGAAAATAGGTAAATGTCCTGACATGTACCAATGCAGTATCAACAATTAAACACTTTTTTTCATAGCCCATTAGTCACACTTGCCCTGCTCTGCTTTTATTTTTCTTGTGAATCACGCGTGAGGAACGAGCATAAGAACTAATGCTCAACCTTGAAACAATCAAGTCCATATCTTATGCATCTTTATAGAACATGTACAAGGTATGACTGAAACTGTTACCTGAGAAAATGATTCTAGGGGATATCAAACAACGTCGTTTTCTTTATTACCTTTTCTAACTGGGATTAAAAATTAATGATGGGACATGATATTTTGGCAGCAAATTAAATCTGAAAATTTCTATATACTAATAATTTTTTTGGCAGTTTCCAAGAATAGCATCGAATTTTATCCGTGACGGTGAAAAATATTCAAAGCGAGCTTCACTATTTTTTAATGAGAAAACAGAATAACAAGAAACTAATTATTATAGCATGTAATATTACACAGTTTTTGATGTTGGTCAAAATTGTGCAATATTATCGTTAATCAAATAGTCTACAAAGTTATTGTACATTATTAACAGAAATTATTATAATCAAATTTAAATAGGTGAAAATTTAATTATAATAGATCTTTTCAGTAGGAATTTAAATTACTTTATTATTACTTTATTTATTACAATAGGCTTTAAATAGAATCATTACTTATAATAGATTTTTAAATAAAACATTAAATTGTGACATATTTTTAATAAAATTTATAATTATAATTCGATAAAACATCACGTTGCAACATATTCTTAATAGAATTTATAATTATAATTAGATTTAAGTAGGGATACACTCGAATTATAATAGAAATTATACTTATAATTAGAATTAAATATGGATACAATTTAATTATGATAGATTTTTTAATATAAATTCAAATTATAATATATTTTAAATTCTTTCTCCAATTTTAATAGATTTTTAAACTTTAGATTGTAATATGCTTCTAATAGAAATTATTATAATTAGATTTAAACAACGGGAACTTTCCGAACATTTCCTATGGCCTGGCAAGGAAATGTTTCTAACAAAAATTGGTCAATATTCACTTCCCTAGAAATTAGAATATAAAAACATTGTAGCTGATGTCGAGACGAATTCAACAACCTGTTATACTATAACCTTAAACCTTGAAACGACGTTAAAATATGATTGTGTTCGCAGAAAGCGAATTCCCAGACCACCGTGCGTCGGATTCGGGTAACGTTTGCCGTCGTAGCCAATTAAGAACCCGGTAACTTTCACTGAAAGGGTCTTTCCCAATTTTTGAATAAGACCGGGATACGGTGTGCCTCCGCGGACGCGATATTATGGAATTGGAGTGAAAAGGTAGGCGCTCAAACCGAACCGGTCGATTTCAAAATCGACCGGGCGAAAGTGAAACTTTTTTTTTTCTATCGGATGTGTAATACTAGTGGAGACGAGTCGAAGACGGAACTAGGGGATATTCAAATAGAAGTAACCGGAGAAAGCAGACAACGTTTTGCAAGGCTGTCGCGTCAGCCGAAACCGCGATTGTCTCGAAAATATGAAATCGATAGCACGTGGACGAAAGGAGAGAACTCGTCTCGTAATCGACTGCTAGTTCCGATTTCCGATTCTCTTGCGTGCTCATTAACCGTTACGTTACTCTTTCGCGAACCCGAAAAGAGTACAATTTAATTTTTCATTGCATCACACTCTTTTCTTCGTTATTTATTCTTATATTTTTTATAAATTTTTGATAATTTCGATATTAATAGTGTATAGTTCGTATATCGTTCATAAGGTATTGTACAGTAATCGAGTACAATTACATCTAACTATTAATCCAGCAAAGATTGTTCCCTAATATATGTATGTACAGTAATCAAGTATAAATGTATATATGCAAATATGTATATGCAAATCTAGTACATATTATAATATAATGTACCTGAATTCGTTACTATGTAATCAGAACAAAATCTAGGTCACAGATAATTTGATCAATATCTACACTTACAAAAAAACCTCCACCATAACGTAATGTACATATACATAAATTATTACAATGTAAAACCAATCGCACGTGGATATTGATGCCATCTCTGCTATGGAAGATCGAAGTCCAGGACAGAGATGAATCGATCAATTTGAAAATTATGAAAAAAGTATCATAATCGTCGATAAATATTTAAAGAAAAACTTCACTTATGCAAGCAACGTTTGCACAACGATTCGAACTAATTTTGCTGGCGCAGCAAACCACGACCAAGTTTCGCCATAATAGACAAGGGCGCTTATAAATAAGATAGCAAACGGAGAAAAAGATTCATGGAAAAAGGCTATCGTTTCCCTGTTTCTCGACCTTCGGGCGCTTCTGGTTCGTCACTCTCGTCCCACTTTGTCAATCCCGCTCGTCATTTGTCATTTCCACGTAATGAAGGATAAAGGATTTCGTGGGCTAGACCACGTACACCGCAAAACTTGATCCGCCTGCGAAACCGAAAATTGAAGTGACCTAGATTCTACGCCCCTGGAGCGTAACGGATACATCTTCCGATTAATTAATTACGTAACCGAGCCGAACAACGAAGAGAACCATTGGCCCACGACGAAGTTTTGATCGGTCGTGTGTGAAGGTGATCGATCGATATCCCATGAACTTGGCGCTCGGTTAAAGTCGGCTAAATTCGGTAAAACGAAGACGGAAATTACACTCTAATGTTATCATTTTATCTGGGCTAGAGGTATCTATTGCTAAGGGTGCACCTACTAATTTCGTGTCTCCAAAAAAATTCATATAATTCAAAAAGAATATCTTCTTGCTGAGGAAATTGAAATATTGTTCGACCATTCTCATGTTTTTCGTACACCAATATTTGAAACAACAACCCTTATAAAAGATGTAACATTTTTCTCTTATTCTGGCTACCAAAGCTTCAATATGTTTAACGTAGCATCTATTATTTAAATACTTGCTTTATTACGAAAAGAAATAAGGAGCAATGCTTTCCTTGCATTTCTAATAAAAAAAGAAAATTAAGTCCTCAGCATTGTGTACACTTGATTGGTAGATAAGTTTATTATCGCGGCACAAAACTGAGTGACAGCGTCGGTAATACTGCGGTAACGCCATCTATTGAACGTAACGTATAAGTTAGACCTACTCCACTCTGATTTAATAGCTAATTAAGATTTTTAAAAACAAGAAGAAAGACTGAAGAAAATGGAGATCTTGAGAAAGGAGAAAGAAGAAAGCTTAAAAAAAGGAAAAGAAAATGGGAGAAATAAGGAATGAATAATAATAATAATAAATTCTAATAATAATTAAATTCTGCTTTTAATTTTAATAGATTTTTAAACTTTAGATTATAATATGTTTCTACATAATAAATAAATAAATAAATAAATAAATAAATAATAAATTTCTTGCATACACAGATTGCAACAAATGAATCTGAAAAAATCTATAATATGCGACTTCAGATTTGATGTATGCCACATTTTCTTCAAAATTGTAAGCAGTATCTGAGAAGGGAAAATATGCGAAAAAGTAAAATATGGAAAAACAATCTAATTCACCCTGTAAATACCCTCCCGGACAAGCAATAGGGTTGAGATTTTTCTTGGTCGATTATCGAACGATATAATAGACATTTAAAAACCTCTAAGGGCAGTTTTGACCATCTTATTCAGCCAAGCCCTTTAAATTTCGGTGTATTTTTAGTAGAAATTTTAATTAACACTTCTTTTTCCAAAGAAAAAGTCCGCGATGCGTGGATATTTCTTTCAGTTGTAGTGCACGCATATCTCCTTTCTCGTTTTGTAATCGTTTCCGTTCAATAATACTCCAGGATACCGCGTTTATCCATGAACTATCGCGCCAATTTTACAATTTTAGGCGTACAGTCGCATACAAAAATATGGGTAATTTCGAATAATTTTTTTAGTTTTTTATCTTACGATAGAACTAGGCTAGTTGTTTACAGAAACAGCAATTGTAAATTTTTTACTGAAGATTTATTTGAAATTTTTATTAACTTTTATTGTAGTACATTCACAAATTAATCGACTAATTGGATACTTTATTGTACAGTGTATTGAACACTTGTACTAGAAGCACTTTTATATTGTTTCCGTTTTTATTTTCAGTATAAGAAGCTTTAGTAATAGAAAATAATCTGTTCTAGACTTAGATTTACATCGTTAATATACAATGGATCTCAGCATCAATTTCAGCATAACAAATGAAATGAAAAATAATGTATATACATTATTTATATAGTATATACATTACGTATCGTATATGTATATTGTAGTAAATTAAGTTTCCCTATTAAATAGATTAATAAAAGAATATAAGTAAGATTATGTTAGTTTTAGATTTAGATTTACAACATTAATATATAAGCATAACAAATATAATAAAAAACAATATATAATATATGTTACAATTAATTAAGTTTTCTTATTAAATAGATTAAGGAAAGAAAATAAGCAAGGTTAGGATTTGAGTAACAATATACTATAGTCACTGTACACTATAGTATAGTGTAACGCAGGGTAGTCTAATGTAGTATAATATATATAACATTTTTTAATAACAGTTTATCCCTTTTTTTCTCTCATTCTCTCTCTATCTCTCTCTCTCTCTCTCTCTCTCTCTCTCTCTCTCTCTCTCTCTCTCTCTCTCTCTCTCTCTCTCTCTCTCTTCCTCTTTGCAGACCACATAGAATATCACAAGCATTAACAGTCGATCCAGTAATAATTTTGAAACATTCAAACT
Organism: Augochlorella aurata; assembly: GCA_028455555.1. Classification (NCBI taxonomy): domain Eukaryota; kingdom Metazoa; phylum Arthropoda; class Insecta; order Hymenoptera; family Halictidae; genus Augochlorella; species Augochlorella aurata. Next base: position 10,363,313 of record CM052159.1, read on the forward strand.
CGTATAAAATCGTTTCTAAGAAAAAAGGTCTTATTTAATCGTAGGCGATTTAAATGCAAAACATCTGTTATAGGGCAACAAATCTACCAATGAAGCAATCAAATCGATACCTCAACAAACGAATTTAAAATAATTGTCCCAGTGACTCATACCTTTGGTATAAATAAACGTTCTTCTGCAATTGACATCATTCTTACTCACCAACCAATTTACTACCGAGACATTTATACTCTCCAACTTGTTTATTTACAAGTGATCATCACACTATCGTCTGAAGTTTCATCCTATTTCAACACTACGACCTCTAATAAACATATGCATTTTAATTAGGAACTTGTTAACCGATAAACCTTAAAAAACGAGAGCTTTCTTTTGAAACTCAAGCGAAGTCTATTTGCTATTTATTGATAGCAAAGTTGAAAAAGGTATTTTAGTCATTGTGCAGTAAACTAGTACTTGTACCATATAAAGAAAAGTTCAAGTCATTTAGTGAACTGTGAAAAAGCTTATTGTGTTTTAGAAAGCGTCCGAGTACATCTTGCCAGAGGCTGTATAAATCAACAATGCTGCGTTTGGAAACGTTGTTCTTGGAAATTCGATGTAAAATTCATGTATCGACGAGGTTATAACTCATTTTTGAGCAACGCATTGAAAAGGTATGCAAGGTGCGTGACCGACTGTCAAACATAATGAGGCTAATTTCATGTCGAATTTTGCAATAGTTAGAAGTAGAATCAGTGATCAAATCGTTAGCATAATTTGCACAAATTCGCAAGTTAAATGTAAACAAAAATCACATTTTTTGCATTATAACACTAACAATTTGATCATCCACTGGATAAAAACCGAATCTCATGATAGAAACTGAAACGCTATTTAAGTTCGCAATGATATAATTTGGAAAATTTAAATTCACTCTTCAGAATAGTAGGTATTGTCGTTTCAAGGCAGTTCCCCTAAAAACTCGTGCAAAAGTTACTCGATTTAAACAAAGTATAAACTTTCGTATGAAACATTTTTCAATCAGATTGTATTTGACAAGGTTATTCAATAATATGAAAAATTTGTTTACTTGTGAAACTTTTTTATTTTTTTTACGAGTGAATGCTGAAAAATCAACAATTTGCTGCGATTTTTCATTTCTAAAGTTTTTTACTAAATATGACAAATGAATATTCTGTATACGTTATCTATATGACTGCATATAAACTTTCAGTTAAAATATCTTAAAAATGAGTGCCCATTTTGAAAAATCCTGTTAGGATTTTTTTAAATATTAGGCATGTGGTGTAACTTTAAACCCCTCTCGTTTCAAAAGCAATTTCCACGATCGTAAATACCCCTTGTAAGCCCAATAACATGCTTGTTCGGATAATGAAACAGTTACTTAATTAGTTAAATTCGCCTAAAAGAAATTTATATGATCAAATTACATATTGTTTAATTAGTAGAAACATTGCCAGAATTTACATAATTATTTTACATTTTTCAATTGACTAATACGTTAACCTTTAATTTTCTCGAAACAACAGAAAATTGACTTGCACTATTTTCAAAATAAACGGTCCATATCTTTGTCGTCTTCTGCAGCCTTAAGATTCGTTTGCACTACGTCGGATTTGGTCGATCGGCACCATCCTTGCGGCGCGTTCCCTCAAATATCACGTGACTCGATCGGTGACGTCATAGATGAGCAGTTCAGCAGAATAGGACTAGAGGGTTGCCAAGGAAGCTGTCACGTTTGTGATTGGTGCGTCGTGTCGGTCGACTACGCTACCCTCTACATCCACTTTACTCAACTGTCTATCAGTGACGTCACAGCTGGAGTCACGTGACATTTGAGGAAATTCACAGCAACGATGATCGGAACTGCCGCGCGGCTTCGTCGACCGACTGAACCAGTCTGGTAAAATCCGTGCTTCCATTGCGTCGGCACACGCCGATCGGGAAAGGGAGGAGGTAAAGATAAACAAGTTTGAAGTGTTCAATATCTCTTCAGTAACACTTGAGAAGAATACAGTTCCACTTGAGAAGCCGAACGCTATGCCGCTATTCTATTTGATGTCGGCAAATATCAAAGGGAATCGTGCACGACGCACAGTTTCGATACTACAGCAGAACTCTGGCACAAAATTAAGTCCTAAAGTTCTCTCTGAAAATACTACTAGTTCATACGATGATCTATTAATTGATGAAAAGAGTACAGTTTTATATAAGCATGATCTTACATTTTCTATGAAGTAAAAAGCATGCGGAAGTGATGGACTCGACGAAAATTCTAACAAATCTCGGTAATAAGTAGACCGCGGATTTTATGCAATCGTGTAAAAAATTAATAGCTGAAATATAAAATTGTTGAGACATAAAAATAATTTCATAATATTATTACACTATTTGCAACATATTCAAATTATTAGAAGAAACAATTTATTTTTATTTTATTCCTGTTTCTTAGAATCGTTTTGAAAAATTGTTATTTTACATAGAGATCCGCAGTCTAGTAACGAAACTGTAAGGTATTAAAAATTAGAACGGCTTCTGGAAAATACTGCTTGCTACAGCTGGATCGATGTTGTCTACACCCATCAGGAAAAGACAAGTTCCCGTTATTCGAAAATGTTTCTCCATTACTTTTGAACTGGTTAAGGTTACTAAACAAAAGAAGTAATAAGGAATATATAAGGAATAATAATAACAAATTATTTCTACATTGTATGTTGAAAATTATTTCTACATTGTATGTTGAAAAGCTACATTGTATAAATTTATAACAATAACAATATTTTATATTTAATATTTATAACAATATACTTAGACGCAGCAAAAACGTTTATTCAATAAAATAAAATTTTAGAAAGTTTTCCTAAAATTAAATCTGGTATTCTAACTGACTGTTCCATTATCCGAATCTTCGTGTTACTCTACTTACTCCGGATAATCGAGATTTGACTATAATGTGAATACCATCTAAACCAATGATTTTTCGCAATAAATGTCTTGGTATATTTATGAAGAGAATGACGAGCTGAATCGACTAGAATAATAAAAAATATATGAGTATAATAAAGCATAATAAAAAATATATTCCATTTAAGGAAATAAAGTTGACCTTCATATGTTCTCGACGCGTTCACCTAGAAAAGTTTTATTAACGTTAGATGACGTGTCCCCGAAAACCATTCAAATTTCGTTGGACACATTTTTTAGTATCATCGACGGTTTCGAGAGTATTTGACCGAATCGGTGTATAATAATAATACAGTTACTTAATAAAGGTGTTAGATTATATCTTTACTGTCTTCTACGTTAGATCGTTTCGAATTTGGATTGTTTTAAACAGAGCTGATTACAGCTAACTGAACAGTTGAGAATTCCGATATTGCAGAACCGGATAATCGAGATTCTGCTCTACAGATTCAATTTTCATTGACCCTCTACAGTAAATCGTTTTTCATCTGAATTATCTTAGATTTGTCGGCTGACAACGCAAAACACATATTCAGAAAATTCTGGTATCGGACACCGGATAATTGGATTCCACCGTACCGCGAATACGTCGCGTGGTCGCGGTCTAAAAGAATGCAACTGACGAGCGAAAGCGATGATAATAACGAGAGAACAAGCTGCGCGAAAAAGGAGAACGAAGCGACGCCAAGGGCATCGGATAATGGAATAGGGTAGAAAAGAATGTCCATAGCACCCCGATGGTCAAAGGTGCAAGTACACGCGACAGGTAGCCCGACCGTTTCTGGCTGCCAAAGTGGTGGTAGTAGCCGGCGCACTGTTTATACGTAGAACGCAATGTTCGAACAACTCAGTTCGTCGCTTTCTCTGCGTCCGCGAGGCTGCTCGATCGTCTTGATTCACGTGGTTTTCGGGATCGAGGTGCGTGGTCCACGAGATCGAAGTGCGTGGTCCACGAGATTGGTGGGTTTTGGTAAGCCATGTAGACGAGAGTACCGTCGTCATCGCCAACCAATTGTTCGACCGGCTCTGACAGGTTTACTCCCGGCCATCGGATTACTACACACACACGCGCATCGTGGTTTCGATAGGATCGTCGGTGACACATCGGTATTTGCTGGTAAAAGTTCTTCGATTTAAAGATACTTGCACGCGAGGAGAAGGAACGTTATGGTATCCGGGGCATAGCGACTCCTCACGAGGTGTTGTTGCTTCCTTTCATGATCGGACTGTGGGCTTTATGCAGAATGTGCTCCAGTTCGTTGAAATTCGTGTCACTTAGAATTCTCTCTCTTTTTGTAATAATTTTGACAAGTCAAAAGAGGATTTTGATGCTCTGTAATTCTTTTAATTTCGTCTCGCGTATTAAATGGCAACTACTCGAGCTTGAAATGAACACATAAAATACGATGTCTTGCAATAACAGTGGAATAAATACTGTGGTTTCACTGGATAATGCATCGAATGTTATTGATGACACTTTTGTGGTTGCAAGGAGAAACGTTCCATGTCGCGTATTTTCACTTTCGAGATATTGTCTGAAATCACCTTTACATATCTATAATCATCATTGTATATTGATCAGTTAGCTGTTGCAATCTCTTTGGAAACTGTATGAGTTACTGCAATTATACTGTACATGTTTTATTTCGTTCATATATTGTTTAAATATAACGCTTTTATAAAATTTATGATTCAGTAGAGAATGTTAAAGTGTACATCCTTCTTAATAAGTTAGCCATTTTTAGACAAGTATACTCGGCATAGGGAAATGGCAGTATTTTTTGTTATGACCAGTTTACTGATATAATCAGAGCTCGGTAATATTCATAAAAAAATATATGAAATACTATTTTAAATAATAAATTCGTCGGAATTCAAATAAGATAG
>CM052159.1:10368266-10397322 GCA_028455555.1 Augochlorella aurata
TAAATTGCAGTACTCATACAGAAGCTTGTTTCCTTCTTTAGTAATCTTAACAAATTAAAAATAATCTGTTGAGATGTCTAAACCCTTTTAATATTTTCTCTGTTTTAAATTGCATCGACTCGTTCTTGCCATAAATGCATGAATACACAGTTTGCATATTAACTTTTTGCATTCGAATGACAACTCCGAAGCAACACGATTGCTGCATGATTTTTCAAAATAATCGTTACATTTATTTATATTTAGCAAATCGTTCAAAGCCTAAATGTTGCATGTTGTTAATGGGCTCTATATTATATACTCGAAATGAAAACCAAAGGCAGAAATATTATAGAAATATATAAATATGAGCTTAAAGAATTGTCTTAGTTTTGGAGTTAAAATGACTTCGAGTGCAAAGGGTTGAACTTCATGTAGAAATATTAAACTAGTACAATAAACTACAAAAACTAGTACAATATGTTACTGAAATGGTTCAATAATGTAATACAGTCAATAAAGGAATTCTTTTATCACAGAAATACGTTCTATATGAAAATAGGTCGGTGTAAAATAATCTACATGGAAATTATTTGTTACAGTAGTCAGTGAAGATTTTATCTAGTAGTTCAATTAAGTAACTGCACTGTTATGCGAACATTAATGCCATTCTGCTTAGTTCGGATAATAGAGGTTCTACCATACTTCGACTGACGATCTTGTACTCGCAAAAATTCTGTAAAATGGAACTACAATATACTCTCAAACATACGATCTCCTCAAAAATACAATAGAACCTTATTGTTCGAACTAAGCAAAGTGACATGAACGTTGTTATAATTAAACAATTACTTACTTAGAATGTTAGACTTAATTTTTATTAACTTCAACAGTAAATCATTTTGCATGTAGGTTGCTCCAATAATGTAATTTATTCAATCATTTCCGACAAAGAAGTCTCTAAATTTTGTGGCATCGTAAAATTAATTTTAATAATAAATAATTGATTTTGATTATGAGAGGATTAGTGTTAATAGTCTATTAGTCTATTAGTGTTAGAAGTCTGTGCACCGAATGAAATAAACCATAATGTCTTAGCCTCTGACACAAATGGCATAGCTGAATTGACACACTAATTGCAAGAGCAATGCATTTAATGTTTTACTTGGCAATGTTCCATATATGCGACTAGAACTATCCCGTTCCTCAATTATTTTCTGTATAAATGAAGATTGATTAACAATTATATTTTCTTTTAAAAAGATTCTCTTGTGTGTTACATTCACAAAAATTCTTGAAGTTGCTTATAATTTCATTTATTTGACAATAGCTAATAAATCAAGTACAGAACTGTAAGGAGATTATTAGTAAGATTGGAAATTAGTAAGATTGGTGGATATTGTTATATTTCTTATGTTTCTTGGTTTCAATTGTTTTTATGTATAAGCATCCACAGTATTCTCGTAACGTTTCAGGTATACGTATGAATCACTACAATGTTAGCTAAGTTTAAATATCTTGAGTCTAATACACCTTTCCAATTCTTAATAAATATATATTATACCTTCATACATATATTCAAACCTCAGAAAACAAATGATAATGAAGTTTGTGTTGGAAATTGGTGTCTTATCGCTCGCGGATCAAAATGACTATTCGACGTACGAAGGTTAAATTAAATTGGCGAAATATTCTTATATTTTTGTTTTATAATGATCTTCTTCTATTGAAAAGTATTCTTAAAACTACCGCTTATATTTAAGAGTCTCAATTTACCATTCAATCTTCTTGAATATTGTTCACGAGCTGGTTCCTCAATATTTGTTAAAAAAAATACTTTCCCTGTTTAAATTAGAATCGAAAAACTCTTCTGTATTAATTTCATCGACCCTTTCAAAATATCTGCAATTAAACAAAAATTCTTAATGTTACTATCTAATTATTTGAAGTTTTCTGGCATATCCAAACATTTTTTTGATAGCTAATTCTTTAATTTCTCTGAACAAGATATTTTGTTTCTATTGAAATGACCGTTGGAGAATATTATTCAACTTTCTTTATAATAATCTGATCTTATTTGTGATAACCTTATCTTGTTTATGATAATAATCTAAACACAAAGTCTCTCTGTTAAAAAAAGAACAGGTGACATTTCTTGCGAAAAGACAGTCTTCAGTCTCTGAATGAAATAGTATCATGAGGACGTCATGAGGTAGTGGATTAGCCGGCGACACGTGTCGAATAAATTTCCGCGAACGCACTCTATCATCATGTTTAACTTTCACGTTTCAATGAATATCTTACTTGGTAAATGGACAAAAGCTGTTTAGTATGTTGCTTACGTCTTCCTTAAGCACGGTCAAGACGACTTCCAATTTATTACCAGTTTTCTAATTTCTGTTTTGTTTTGTTCTATCGTTATCTATGCAACAGTATTTCTCTTGTAACTGTAATAACCAGTAATTAATAATAATTATGATTATACAATCCTTCCGGGATATTTCCAATTAAGCTGCATTATAAAAGAATTAAATTAACTTTCATCTTCTCTTATGACAGAAATACTAAGTGATCAAAGAGTGCTTTCTCAATTCAAATTTAAACATTTATTAAACGTGAAATCTGTGTACCGGAAAAAATTAATATCATATCGTAAATTTGTAAACTATATATTGGAAAACATTAACACGATACTCTGTATCTAAAATTTTGCAGTCTTGACGTTATTAATACTATATTGCAAATGTAAATCTGTATACTCGAAAAAATTTATGTTGCATCGTAAATTCAAAATCTGTGTATTTGAGAAAATTAATATTATAAATACAAAATCTGTTTATCGGAGGAAATGATTAAGTTCTAAGAAATTAACATTACGTTGTAAATATAAAATCTCTATATTTGAAAAAACAAATTCTTCCTCCCGTTGAATTTTTACGGAACATATTACGAAATTTGAAAGTAGCGTGGAATTTAAAAAGAACGAAAAATGTTTCCAATTTTTATTTAGTTTATAAGATTGCCGGTTGATTGCAAATTTCGATCGATCACAGTTCAACTTTCTAGTTGTTTCAGATAAATCATCGTTGCATAAGAATCGTTTTGATAAAGATTTGATCGTTCGATACAGTATTATAAACGGCGACCATCCAAACCAGGCACCCGTCTCAGGCCTACAGTCTAATTTATGTCAAAATGACCATCCTTGACAGAAGAAAACCAACTCCGAGTAGTTCTTACACTAGTCACGTTCTCCCCTAGTATGGCACAAATGATTTTTGTGGTCTCTGCCGTTTTATTCCTACGATTTGACTTGAACACAAGAATGCCTTTATTTGTTTTTTTTTCATGTCGACATTCCATCGCTTATTATTTATTATAACTAAACTGCGGATTTTTATGCAAAACAAAAATTGTCTTCATTGATTGAAAGATCCAGGAATTAGATAGACACTCATTTCTTTTCTTAACAATTTTAATCGGTTGGCAGTAATCTAGTAACATTTTCATGTTGTTTATATGTTTTTGCTATTTTTCTATGTGATCTATTAATTTTTCTTATTAAAGCACAAAGCCTGCGGACTAATAACTCCATATTAATACCAGGTCTCGAACGCGGTTAATGTACATTTTTTTCATAACAATAGTAAGATTTATTTAAACTTCGTACGATTTCTTTATTATAATAGAAGCTTGAATAAAGAAGTTTACTGAAAAGTTTCTCCTAAAAACATTTTTACGCTATCAGAAACTGTAAATTAAGTCAGAAAACAGTAATTTTTACTGTAGAAGTAAACATGATTGTCTATTAAGCATCGCAATACTTTTATTTTGCTATTACCATAAGGAATCTCTCACTTAATGAAAGTAATTTCTCCTTGTCTTATGAAATTCTATATAATAATTATAAGTTGGTATGAAATAATAGTCTATAATCAGAATTTATAAGTAGTAATTAGGTTGGAAATTTTTATGTAATATAAAAATTTCCTGCAATAATATGAGTTAAATATAAATATTTCTTCTCTTGATAAGTTGAAAGAAATATAGCAGTTGTTTGAAAGATTTTTTATATCTAGATTTTAAACGCATAAAATCCAGAGTTTAGTAATAACTAGGTAAAGGAATGTTAAATTTAAAAGGTACATAACTTTTTGAGCATAAAAGAATAATAATAGTCATAATAACAACAATATTCTGTTGAATGATACTTTTTAACTGTAATATGAAACAAACGTAATCTTTGCCCAATTGTGATTAACGAATGAATACTTACTCAAGATACAATTTATAAAATTATGAAGAACATGAGAGAATTACTTGATCAAACAATTGCAGTTCAGAGCCTCTACCTGCAAGAGAGATAATAGAAGATTTATTGGTCGAACGGTTGCAGTTCACAGCACCCACTGTGTAAGAGATAACAGTATATGTCGATCAAATAACTACAGTTTATAACTTCTGCTGTGAGAGATATGATTGTATTTCTTGGACAAACAATTGGAATTTACAGTTTCCACTGTGAAAGATACAATAACATGCGTTGGTCAAATAATTACAGCTTATAACTTGTATCGCGAAGGAGATAATAGTATTTCTTGATCAAACAATTGCAGTTCGCAGCTTCTACTGTGAAAGAGATGACAGTATTTGTAGATCAAATAATCACAGCTTAGAATGTGTACTGTGTATGAGATAATAGTATTTCTTGATCAAAATGTTTCGCAATTATGCCGCGGACGGTTATGCGAGCCTCGCTTGCTTCGAGATTTGCGTAAACGTCAACAAAGATGGAAAAACAATGCGCAAAGTGGAACAAGTTACGCATTTATGCGAAAATTAACAAAGTGAAATAGCACACAATGATAATAGATGGTATCAGAGGAAGAATGAGCAATGATATTAGAAGAATCTGAAATTATTAACAGACAAACTGCATTTCCGTTTAGCTTCTGTTTGCTATAATTTATGACAAAAATATTAATTTTGCATAAAGACCAACGTAATAATCTACAAATTCCTAATCATTATACTACTTTATGCATTCACAATAAAAATTAGTTAGTGTAATTTAAAACAGTAGTATGATTAAAGGAATTTGGGAATATTGACATGATAAATTTATTAAAACTTTAACTTCTGTTTCTTACAATTAATTCAGAAAAATTTGTATTCTCCACAAAAACCAATTGTCCGATGACAGTCTAAAATTACCTATTATTAAACTGCAGATTTCATCTATTCGCAAAAAAAATTAGCAAGTGCAATTCGTAACAGTAGAATGATTAAAGGCACTTAAGAATGTCGACTTATTATTTCCAGCAGATTAAAACTGTTAAAAACGTAGCTCGTGTGTCTAAATAATTATTCTTTCACAGAGAAAATCCTCAACCTTCTTGTCATACGGGTTCATAAGATTTCCTCGTTTCGTAAATGATGTTATCTCAGAGACTGCACTTTTGTGAGGTGCAGCGAGCGGCATCAAAAGGACGCAAAGTGTGTCGCGACGTTGCCAGAAAAGAAAGATTAATTGGTGCAGGCTTAACAAAGGTCGAGACACATATCTGCACATTTCTACGGTAGTACTTTCACTTGTTGCGTATATAAATTACATCGTTTATTTACTCAAGTGGTTATACGTTAACCCTTTGCACTCGAAGCTATTTTAATTCGAAATCCAAAACATGTTTCATGACTTCTGTTTTATATGATTTATTGCGACTTATGCATATGAAATTGAGGCTATTCGCAAGTATAGTATTTACAATGCTAATAAACTCTTAATGAAGATTAATGTAAACGAATCTGATATTATCACAGATATTTTGAGAAACATTATACCAATTAGTGGCACCTCAGAGTCGCCACTCGAGCGCAAAGGGTTAACAAAGAATTTATAAACTGTGCAGTATTTACATTCGAATAATAATATTGTATTTACTGAAAAAAACCGCTCAATTAAATTGATTTAAATACTAGAGTTTATACTAACCATATGTCTGGCAGGCATTTCGCAGGTATTTCGCAATCACAAAACAGAAGACGCGCGATGTAAATCGTATTAATCAGTATTCGCATTTTAAGACACACTTATTAATTCGATTAGTTCGAATATGCAACGAGAATCGATCTTAAATCTGCCAACATTATTCATCTTTCTCGAATCATATGAATATCAGTATAAATAACATCTGTTTTCACTTTTTTTTAAACAAGAAATATTTTTCAACCTCTAAATGAAAGATAGACTGTACTGTTTCGTGAAACAAATTTTTAAATGACTAAGATTGTTGATATTGAGTTTCAATTTTGACAATATTTAACAAATTTCCTAGTGATTAGCGATTTAGTACGCGGTTAAAAAATATTTAAGTGCAGATTAAGTAATATTCTTATATTTTTTTTACAATGGTCATCCCACTCCTTGCATCCGAAAATAAATATTTAAAATTTCTGTTATTTAAAATTTTTGAATTATTAAAATATTGAAAATAAATATTTCAGGTCTACCCTCTTTATTTTCGAAGGTTGAGAAATATTTCTGTTTATTTTTGTACCAATCCCACCGTCTGATTTGTTTAAAAAAAAGACAGAACGGTTTGGATATAAATAACCCAGTGTAATGTAATATAGTGTAATGTAGGGTAGTATAACGTAATACAATACGATACAGTAGTAACATAATATTGTACAGTATAATACAATATAATAATATAATTATTATAGAAGATAATTATTATATATGTATCTCATTTCACAGCTTCTTGAGTTGCAACCTAATAATCTTGAATGTATTATGTAATATTGTATAATAATATAACATTATATAATCATATTACATACAATATCATAAATATTATAAATACTACAAATAGTACAAATATTACAAATATTGCAATTATTACAAATATTACAAATACTATAATTATTACAAACATTACAAATATTATAATTATTACAAATATTACAGATATTATAATTATTACAAATATTATAATTATTACAAATATTACAAATATTATAATATTGTAAACATTATAGATATTACGAATATTATAAATATTACAAATATTATTAATAGTATAAATATTACAAAAATTATAAATATGATGCAAAGATATTAACAATAAGAACAACAGTAATAGTGTATGAAATTTTCGCCGAAGCCTGTGGCGCAGTAAGAATCATAAAAGGGCAGAAAGTGTGCCGCTCGAAAAAGTTTGATCGGCACCAAGAATAGCATGAACGATAAGAATAACGATGTCACTGGTGTTCGCATTGTTGAAAGAAGAAAGCTGCTAGCGGACGACGCGAGATTACTTGAAATTGTTCCGCGTGTGCTCTCTGCTCCTCGTTGTAAATGCAAAGAGGCCGTACCCCGTCCGTGTGTTGGTGAATGAAGCTGGTTAACATGCAAGTGAGAATCGCCGTTTCGGAGTTTCTCGTTTATTGTCTTCAAATTCGTGTGGTGGCCGGTAGTGTGTAAAGCAATCTCGAATTAGATGATGTTCTCGTTAAGACAGCACACTTTGGCACACGTGCTAAGTGGCCCAATCGCGATACTCTTAATCTGTATTCTCATTAGACCACCGTAAATAAGGTGTTCGGAGCTCAATTAGGGCTTTTAGGAGCCCTAAGAGCCCGAGGATATCGTCTTATCCAATCGCAGAATGTAGATCGGCAAATTTTGGTAATTATCACCGGTTCACTTTTATTTGGTACTTTCTTTACATTATTAATTAGAGGTAAAGCAAGCGATGTTTAATCCCTAATTAGAATCTTTATATCTGTTTATTTAATCACAGAAAATGTATTCGCAAATTTTTTAATTATTACCAATTTTATTTGAACATTACTTTATATTATTCTTTATATTAAATTAATTGCAACATCATTGTTGGTCACAATCAATCACGTTTTAAACAACACTATGTGCTTACTTTATTGTACTTGAAAGAATTTATATATACGTTTATATTGACAAACACGAGCAAGAAAGAAATATGATCATACGTTCAAAATTGTTCGTACAATTCCGAAATCTGTATATAGTAATATGAATATTATAAATAATTGATAATATTACCAATATTATCAACATTAATATTATCAATAGTACGAAAATTAAAGTTATTGATAATACTGACATTAATATTACCAATATTACTGACATTTAATATCGTCAACATTATGAATATTAATATTATTAATATTACTGATGTTAATGATATTAAGATAATAATCAGTAATATTACTAATATTATTGATATATACTAATATTAGCAAAATGATTGATATTAATATTAACAATATTGTTGATACTAATATTAAAAATATTATTGATATTCTTATTGATATTATTATTGAAAGAGGAATTCAATGTTCTTGCAGCAGGTTCCATGCGGTAACATGTTAAAAATAGTACATTAACTGTTACTTAATTCATTGTTACGTAATTAGTGGAATAGAAAACTCAATAAAAAGACCGAACTTGTAATCTTGCGTCACAGTTCTGGAACGTGACGTTTGCCAAATATTTTGTGGTCCCCGACTTACAACTTCGCAACCACGTCTAACGTGGACAAGGATAAACACCTGTTAGTGTTACTATTCCGATGCTAATCTGGTGATTCAGGTAAAATGGTTATGTAACTTTCAAAATTTCTCCTCGAGTGTGAAATGCGTAAGCATCGAGCAGTTCGACTAACAGGATCCTCGTTTACGTTCGCATAAATATACATTAATATGCAGTACGCATACATGTATGCTAATAATGCGAACTAAATATGTATATGGGAAATATGAAAGAAGTAGAACAATATAAAGAAGATGCTAACAAAACTTGCTCCGATTGCGAAACAGTTTAACACAGTAAATGGAGAAAGAACTGAAAACATGATTGAGAAAGAACTCTCACGATAATTATACTTATTCACATAAGATGTTTGATTGATTGCAATCATAAATAGAATAGAATCACTCGATTTTCATTCCTAAGAAAAGTTATAAATCTAAATATAATATTTTATATCAGCAACCATGACTTTTACTGCAATATTTGTAGAAGTAAATTGTTTAATTACGCTTCACAAAAGCATCTTTATAATCTCTATAGTAGCAAAATGAAATATACAAAATGTATTTTTTCCGACTCATTTAAATCACTGACAAAATCTAACTGCAGTTAATTATTAAATCCGTTTTACAATTTTCAGAAAATTATTTCATAGTATGTTAATTGTTATATAATATTATTTCAAAATATCATTATGGATTGAAAACATTTGCAGTTTTAATTATATTAGATCATGAGAAAAGTATAAATATAATGATAAATTAACTGAAAACACTTTTCATTATTGTTATTCTTTTTTATTTATTATATTCTTTCGTCTCAGAAATTGTTTTTAATTGAGGATATAGGGAATTTGTCTTGTAATAGTTGAGATTCTTAAAAATGAATATAATAATTAATCGTTTAATTATTCTTGCAGGATTCTAGTAATTATAATGGACATACATGATTCATAATTGCAAGCAAGAAACAGAAACAAAATTTTTGCTGTCGCGTTTGCATTTTTCTTGACAATTTATGCGTGTAATTCAATAATATATTTATCACGGTTCGAATAAATTATGCACATCTACGTGCATGTACGTACAAGAATGATCGGGAGAAAGTCCCGAAAAAAGAAATTAAAGAAACGGATAAAGGATCTTACGCAGGCCTAATACATACTTACCTAATACGTAATAGCAAGCGTACATTATAGCGTCATTAAATGCTTTCTTTCCGGTTTTCATGAGATCATATGTATACTTGTGATCATAAGTCATTGAATAACAATGCATAAGTCACTGTGTAATAAAGTTCATAGTACACTGAGAAATATTTATGAAGTCATTATTTATTATTAAATTCGCAGGTGTTAATACTATTATTGCTAAAGAGGACTGATTTTAATATTTTAATTCAACATTATTTTTACCAAAAGGGACGAACGCTACTTCTTAAAATTTATTCTTAATAATATTTTTACGAAAGCGGTGAGAGGAGACCTTTATAAATTTTAGTTTAACAATATTTATGCTAGAGGGTTCGTAAAGACACTTTTTACGATTTTAATTTAATTCCAGTTTTTCCTAACTGGATCAAAAGGCACGTTTCACAATTTTAATTTAACACAGTTTTTATCGTAGAGTCAAAAGATAGCTTCTGCAATTTTAATTTAACACTATTCGTACCAAAGGAGTCAATGTTAAGAGTCAATGTTAAAAAATTTTAACTTGACAATCTTTCGGATTTCGGCAATCTTTCGGACAATCAAATGGATCAAAAACACTTTTAAAACCCCAATTTAAATTTATTCTCTAAGTTTAATTACTTTTCCCCAATTAACTTTCCAAGATTTTCGATAACGATAAAGTATATAGCATAAAATTAATTTAGAAAAAGTAGTATTGATACATTCTTCTACTTCAAAATGCAAATTAGTTTCTTCAAATTATCAAGTAGTGTATCATTTTGATTTTTGAACACGATTTCTCAAAACTCTATTCTATCTACAACAGCTTTTACACGAAAACTCCAATTACTTACTTATTGACAGACTGTGGATTTTATGCACTTATAGCAAAGATGTGTGGCTAAAATATGAAATTATGGAAACATAAGAAAAATTCAATAATGTTGTTACACTACTTTCAACTTATCGGAATCATTAAAAGAAACAATTTATTTATATTTCATTTCCTTTCCTCGCAATCGGCTTGGAAAATTTTTATTTTGCATAAAGATCCGCAGTCTACTTATTGAACATTATCGAGTTCAGAGGCAACGATTTCGCTGCAAGTCAATTAACATTCATATAATTACACGACAATATGAACCGAAGAAAGTGTCGCAACCGTCCTTATTTCTCGGCAATTATTGCACTGCATGGGGTCAACAGTAGCACAAACTTCAATTTGCAAAATGGGGTCGCATTAAAGATTGAAAGAAAGGGAGAAAACGCGATGCAAAGGTAATATTTCGATCATAAGCCAATCATGAAAAGTTGTTTTCATCGTTACACACGTTTGTTGCGAAACTGAACTGTTGGAAAACGAATATCCGTATTTTAAATTATTGTTCTTATTATACAGGGTGCAAAAATAAGTTTAAAAAAAAGAATAACATTTTTCCATTTATGACTTGGTTTTCGGGGAAAATAGAAATAATATTTTATGCAAAATGAAAATGTACTGATTCAATTGCACGGAACGGAAATTAGATAAAAATATATTTTCTCTTGTAATAATTTTAATAAATTAAAGGGAATGTACACTCAACACTGTTCAATTTCTTTAATGTCTTTATTGTTTGGTATTTCACATAGTCAATTTTAGCATAAAAGCATAAAATTCTGTTTAGACGTATGCCTCGAAGTAGAATTGATCGATCATGACCAGGCGCGTCAGTCATTTTTATTCAATGATATTATTTTACAAACTAACTTTATCAAGATGTGAGACCTTATATGAAAAAATGTCTTTTTTTTCTTTTCTTTTCTTTTCACTCGTCCGATTCTATCGCGACTTTTAGGACACAATGTATATAAAAAATTTACGCTTATATTTGGTACATATTTTGAAACATTAAATTGCACCCATTTTTTTATTTTAATAAGTGGATATATTCGTTACTGTACAATAATAATGAACTATGTATACTCTTTTAATTTTATTTAAGAGATTGGTTTAAAACACGATACAATTTATTTAAATTTTATATAGACACTATATAATACTATAAATATAATTTTTTATTCGTATTTAATATTAGTCCTTTTTTAATTCAACATTAATCCTCTCCAGTCTTAACGTTAGAATAACCCCCATTTAATGTTAGAATAATTTTACTTTCTTAGTATATTATTAGTTATCTTATTCGGTAAAATTAATTTCTGCTCAATACCTTTTCTTCTTGATTTAATTAAAAATATTAGAAATTAATTGTATCGTTTGAATTTTGCGTATATAATTTAAATAATTTCATTAAAGGATGATTAAAAAATATTATTGAAAAGTTATATGCAACTGTTTACACAAATCAGCGTGCACGAATATTGTTTTGTTAAATAATTAATTATTTAAATGGCGTATTTGCCCAACATTATATCAACAAAAATTATTGACACTATTGAAAAAAATAGCGTGCATTAATGTGTACGTTCAACCACACTAACCATATATTTGTTAAACAGTTAATTATTTGAACAAAATATTTGTTAAACAATCTATCATTTAACAAATTATTATAGAATAGTTTAATCGATATACGATATAAATCTGCTTTAATTATATTCTCGTATATTACACGCAACAAATATTTCTCTTTTTCCAAATTTATTTATTTATTTATTTATTTCAATATTTTAACGGGATGATCCCTTTGTGTGAAATTGTTCAAAAACTCCGTTGCCAAAAGCGTTTAAAATCACTATGTTATCAGTAAATATTATCCATCATGCTTGTTTGGAAACGTAATGCCTGCCTATGTACACCTGCTCTCGAATATGCAAGACTTGCTCACTACTCAAGCATCCGATATATATGCCACCCCCGCTATAAGTTTCAAGGAGACTTTAAACGTTGAACTTCGTTCGACAGGTTTATTTATCTCTTAATATCTCGTGGACACGAAATAAAAAATTGTTTAAATACGATTTACATGATGTGAGGGAGTAAACATGTAGACAAAGTTATTGTACTAGTAATATTTAAGTCATGGATTTTTATGCAAAGTATGAGTTTTTACACGAAATACGAGTTTTCATGCAAAGTATATGAAATGTTTACTTTGCCTTCGATACAAGAAACATTTCAAGCTAGTGAACAAAATTTTGATTTTTCCTGATTTTTATAAAATAATTTTTGTAAAATATTTTTATAATAATTCAAAGTCCAAAGATGTTGAATTTACTAGTTCTCTGCAGTTTTTATTTGTTTCTAATGTTGTGAAAATAGTTCCCAGAATTAGGGGTTGAAAAGTTTTTCAGTAGGCATGTCATAAACAAAAGTGCCTAATTAAAGAAAGTAATATATGTATATAAACAAAAATATGTAAGAAAAAATTAATCTTTCAATTATGAAAACATAAATAGTGAATCCTAGAAAAATCTATTAGTCATTTCTGAGCCATGGACTAAAATAGAAACGACTTCGAAGAATTGTGATTTTAAGTGTTCAACACTAATTATGCTAACGAACAAATCAAACAGAAGAGAAGTAAAAGAGAGTCACGCAATCAAGGAGGTTTTGACGACTTCTACAAGATTGTCAAAGGTTTTACTGTATCGTAATCATTGGACGTTAGTTGTCCCTTCATCAGCTAGAAAGTATAGTTTATATTAGTTAATCCGATCAAGGTTCTACGTATCTTAATGCAAACCTGACTCTGTATAGTCAACAAAAGTGTTAGGACAGCTTCCCACATTCCCCGATTGCATACTCATTAAAATGGTTGTGATAGCAGACGTTCGCTTATTAGTCCCTTCCCTGTACCATAAATCGCCCTAGCTTTCCCTTGTCGAAGAACTAGCTTGAGAAAAATTGTGCAATCGTTGCCGTAAACTTATATTACCAGAAGTCGAACTTGAAATTTTTATGTACATTCACGTTTTATGACAAAAAACATATTATACAAATACAGTAGAATTTCGATTATCAGACCAAACTATTATCACTGTTATCGTAATCATCAAAACGTCAACTATTAACGTACGCATAGGAAAAATATTTATAATGAACAAATGGATCACTTTGGATTCGAATATTTACAATGAATAATGTTGCAAATAGATAATTTTAAATTGAAATATTTTCAAAGAATAAATAAGTTCTATAGAAATATTTCAGTGGACAATGTTGCAAATGGATCTGTTCAGATTTAAATATCTTTAACGAATAAAAATGCAAATGAATCGTTTTAAATTGAAATATTTATTGAAACATTTATTCAAAATATATATCGAATATTTGTTGAATATTTATTGAAACATTTATTCAAAATATTTATTGAATATTTGTTGAATATTTATTAAAACATTTATTCAAAATATTTATTGAATATTTGTTGAATATTTATTGAAACATTTACAATGAATAATGTTGCAAATTGGTGACTTGAAATTTCATTATTTATAAGAAACAATGTTGCATATGGATTGCTTTAGATTCGAATATTTTCATATAGAACGAGTTTAGACAAAAGAGAAATCAGATTACAGAGATTTTATTTTAGTTTTGAAACAATGCACTACATTGCTTCCGATTTTTGCATACTTTAGTATATTTATTAACTCTTTCAACACGATTGTATATACACCAATATACAAATTGTGTATATTTATACGCTATAAATATATCAATGTTGCTAACAGCTGTTGCATTAAACTATCTCATCAATATTGCTGAGAGCATTCCTGTCCCAAATTTAATACTAATTAGGTGTATTTTATCATGAAAGTAACAAAAAAGAGAAAAACATTTACACATCTTTCAATTCCATTTCGTACTATAATAATTAGACTGTAATCTTTATTATCTTCACGCTCTTTATACAACATAAAGACTAATACATAAAAGTCAAAATAAACTTTTTTGTTCTAATAACTTTAACGTAACAATATACCGAAAATCCTCTAATCACTTCCTTGTTTAAATTGCATATACTTATTAATGCCATCAATGCATAAAATCTGCACTCTAATAAAAAGCAAGTTTAGGTTGCTGTTAAACCGCTGCTTTTCGTGGAAAATACAAATTTTCTTAACGAATTATAAGAAATAGAAGTTAAACAGAAACATTGTTATTCTTTCAATAATTTTAACAGATTGAGAAGAATGTAAGGTCATTCTTAAATTCTTATAATGTCTTCGCTCTAGTCAATTTCAACAGAAATGCATAAAATCTGCAATTATTATACACGAAATATTCTATTTTGCCATGTTCCTTTTCCACCTGGCTTTAAGATTATCCAAGTCTTTATGCGAGGTTTGTGTAACTGTGCTTTGTCTAATTACGAAATATTTTGATCTAGAAACGCGATTATCTTATTCACAGCAGAAATTGTAATAGCCTCGTTGATTTATGCAAAAATATTCAATGTCTCAACTGATCACATCTGCTTTGGACAAAAATTTATTTCTGTTCGACTTCTCTTTCTTGCAATTGCTCTAGAAAATTTCAATGTTGCATACACATTTGAATAGCCTTCAGTCGTTCTCAATACCCATAAATAGAGTGAGAGTTAGTGATCGAATCGATACTAATATTATTGATGATATTCAGTCGATTCGATACCAAAGTGCAGATGTCCTAGTTTCCATGCCCCGGATTAAACACGTATAAAAAAAGAAAAGTTTTATATATAAATTGATGATCTACATTCTTTTATTATGTTTACCTATCAACATGTAAGATTCGGGAAGAGGTATCAATTTATACAGGCTGGCCCAAAAGTATGTTGCTCTCGGGAAATGAAAGGTTCCTGAGGTCATTTAGCAACTTCTTCCTTGGCGAAAATACAATCCGTGGCTCTATTTGCGAGTTATCAATGAAAAGCAACGAGCTGACGAGACTTAGTTTCGCTCATTGGATCGCTTGTTACTTCAAAAGACCTCAGAAACCCCCCGTTTCCCCATTTTGAGTAACTTTTGCGACTCGCATTTTGGTAATAACAACGATAACTAGTTTGCGAAATAAAGATTGCCTGCATTGTCACGTTTCGTGCCACGTGCGCAATTGATTGTACAAATTAAAATTTTTATTTAGGCCGTGCGCACCACTGATGGTATGCCCTGATATATTTGTTGAATGTGCTAAAAACATATATTTCATAACAATTTTAAGACTGGAGATTATATTTCCACCAAAATAATGGAATATTGCGGAAAATGCAGTATAGAACAAAACAAATAAGTTTGCTTACTTGTTATGTATACAATAATTAATTATTACATATGATATTTCAATCCTTAGTCAAAACAACAAATCGCCTGAATGAAAAGTCGAGCTGAAACGACTTCACACGAAACATGTTAATTGCCATATGTACGAGCCAATTTTGTAATTGTCTACCTCTCTCAAATCATTTTTGTAAGCTGAAATTATTACATCAATATCCTTAATTTCCTTCATCCTAATTTCACTGTTTTATATTTTGCCTATCAGTTTCTCCATTAAACGGCATTTATGGCAAAAATGAACTGAAATATATATAGTTAATAGAAACTATTTATTTTTATTTAATTTCTGCTTCTTAGAATCGTCTTTGAAAATTTTATTTTTGCATAAAGATCCGCGGTATACTAACGACAATTTACCATTTACAACAATGCGTGATATCTTAAAAAAAACAACATATTTTCACGCGACTCTAATGCAACAAACAAATGGCGCACTATTTTTTTTAAATTTCTCGAAACGTTTGGAAAGAATTTCTTCCTCTGTCATTCACAATGTATTCTTTCTCATTCCAGGTGCTCTTGGGAAGCCATAAAAAAAATCATCCGATGACTTAAGCTGGCATTTCCAGTTCGTTGCCACCACGAAACCGCGCCAAGCACTTTCTCGCAGATGCAAGTTGATCACTTTTTATGGCACGGTGCTGACAAGGAGCTTTTATGACAAATAGCTATAATGACTTGACCCGGTGCCGGCGTCGCACTTGCTCGGCATGAGATCGCTGCCAAATCTTCAGTTTCTCTCATTGGGAAATTAATAATTGACTTTGAGAAAGTAAAAATAGTTCGGAGACTGAGGAACGAAATACAAAATAGAGTATTGCATGCAGTAAACAGTTCAATGAAGTTTGTTTAAGATACAAAAAGCTAGTCTTTAGTTTGATTTTTGTAATGACAAAGAGGTGATATAAGAACGTTGCAGAAGAACATAAGAAAATAAGAAAAACTCAAAAGAAGGACATAAGAAATAAAATAGTCATAATAGAAGAGTATAAAAAAGAAGGAATTGTAGAAGAAGAAAATAAGAAAAAATAAGAAAATCACAGTAGAAGAATAGAAATATATAAGGAAATCAGAACACAAGAATATAAGAAAATAATAAAATCGCAAAAAAAAATACAAAAAAAATAAGATAACTGCTAAAGGAAAATTATAAGAAAATAGGAAGATTACAAAAGAAGAACACAAGAAAATCACAGAATTATTTTGAGCAGTTTGTGTTAATTTCAGAAAGAAAAAAAGAGAACCATGTCGCTCGTGTCGACTACCACATTGGCCATTAAGGCTGCCAAACTACTTCTCGGCAAGGTAGCCATAGTTCCTATACTGATCGCAACGATGGCTTACTTTAATTACGATTTAATGGACCCGGAGAACCAGCCGAAGGTGACGAAGGACTTGATGAAAGAGTACGATTTCATAGTGATCGGAGGTGGATCGGCCGGCAGCGTGGTCGTTAATCGGCTCACGGAGAACCCGGAGTGGAAAGTATTGTTGTTGGAGGCTGGCGGACACGAGACCGAGATTACCGATGTGCCGATACTGTCGCTATACTTACACAAAAGCAAAGTGGATTGGAAGTATAGGACCCAGCCGCAGGACTCGGCCTGCCAGGCTATGATTGACCGTCGTTGCTGCTGGACCAGGGGAAAGGTAAATGAGCTTTCACGTTCGAAAGACGGGTTTTCATTGTCGATAACGATTGTACAGATACACAAAAATATCAACAACTTCTTTGGGAGACCATTCCTATGTATTTTGAGGCGCTGGATCCGAATTTGATGTCAAAATAGCACCTCATTCGATAAATTTTAGACTTAAAAATCATTGTTTTTTTTTTTAAATATATGACGGATTTTAAGTCCCTGAATTCTGAGATAAAGTCAGAACAGTCATATTACTAAATACTTTCGTAACATAACCTCGAAACAAAATTGTTTATGTAGCATTTTTCAAAACCAAACTTAATTATAATGTATTCAGAGGCATTGAATGCGATTCGATTTTGTAATTTATGAAAGTTTTTGTTTACTGAGGATGAAACGATGAAAGCCGCAGTTATGTGAATTTTATAGTCGATTTTAGGAACTTTCACTGAAATTACATATTGCATGGTGCAGATTACGGACAAGTAAGGACGGTTTATGTCATCAGATTACTTAATTCGTTGTTGTTTCTAAAATACAAGTGTTTTTAATATTGATCTACTTTGATAAAAATAAAAACTGTAATTTTGATAATGAATTATTTAAAATTTATGTTTCCAACTGTTAGAACGAATTTGGGTAAATAACAAGTATCATATGGTGTAGGAAAGAGAAAATTATAGGGAATTTATGTCATCAGATTGCTTAATTTGATTTTGTTTTCAAATTCAAATCATGTGGATTGTTCAATACAGCATTTTCATTGCAGTACCATCTTCAGTAATTTAATGCAATTATTGCAAAATTATTGTTCAAAATAGAATATGATACAGTATTCTAAACTCAAAATGGCAGTTAGGTAGGTAATGTCATCGCCACACATTATTTGCAAAATGCATGCACTACGTAGGCGATTATTTATTTTTTTTTAATAATTTTGATAAGTTGACAGTAACATAATAATATCTATAAATTGTTTAAATATTTGTGCTATTTGGCATTTGATGATTTTCTAATTGACTTGTCAAAATTTGAAGTACTAAAGTCGATTCGTTGTTATTTCTTCCGAATTTCGGTATAACATTAAATTTTCTGTATAATGTACAGTCCAAAAATAATAAATATACAGTTACCAGAAGTATAATCAGTCAAGGTTATGTTATTACTTCAAACATTTCATCAATAAATCATTATCTATAGTATGACAAACGAAAATTCCGTAGAAAAATTATTTAAACAAATTGAAACACAACATTTCCACTGAAACGTGCCAGAAAATCTATTTCAATAGAAATGTACTAAAAAACTAAATTTAAGTATTTAATTTAGTAATCAACCAATAGACGAAATTACTATAAAGCAACCAAATAAGACGGCATATTGTCAAGGTTACACTTATGTGAATTTCCCAGTCAATAGTTACTGTTCAAAATATGAAATTTAACACAATGTACAATTCTAGGTTCTTGGTGGATCGAGCGTGCTGAACACAATGCTCTACATTCGAGGAAATCGACGCGATTTCGACCAATGGGAGAGTTTTGGAAACTATGGCTGGGGCTACGACGACGTTCTGCCCTACTTCAAGAAGTCTGAGGACCAAAGGAACCCCTATTTAGCTCGGAATACTAAATATCATAGCACTGGTAAGACAAGATCTTCAAAACTCATAACCTCTTATAATTTGTATTAATTCTGCATTCATCTTTTAAATATTAAATATTTAATACATTACATTATACTTATTTGTTTTATATAATTATATGCATTCGTTTTTTTAAACATTATATATTTAATATATTACACTATAATTATTTTTTTTTGTATAATTATACATTATAATTATACAATGTTTTTAAATATACAATAATTCTGATTTATATTAACATCAGCTTAAATATTCCCTTTAACGTAACATATTTTCGTAGACTAAATTCGTTTAGAATCGAGAATCACCCTAACGAACATAAAATTTTGCAGTTCCAGTACCTAATATTATTTATTCAAACTCGTTTCGTCTGAATAAAAATCTAAAATTCATACATAATTGAAACCGGAAAATAACAATCATATTTTGTCGTATACAAAGATATTTCAATAAACATTTTTGCTAATTTCGTTAACAATATATAATTGTAAATAACATTTTTGGTTTCCATTCAATTTGCTTTGTATTAAATTTAGCTGTATAAATTTGCATAAAATTGTGACTAAGAATACTTTACAAAGTAGGTAAATTTTAGAAAATTCTTAATTATTATGTAGCATTTTTATTGAGTAACATTTGCTATTATCCTCTTATCTAACAACTAAAAGAAGGTTCATTTATAATTATCTTGCGAACACGAATCGCGATAACGATTACGTCGCGTTCATTTTTTAAATAGGTCAAGAGCTGCAACTCTTGAACCCGAATCAGGCATTGGTAAACCGGTTCGGGATAGTCCTAACATGAATAGAAGAAATAGATTACGTGAAATGTAGTTCAAGTATCACGTAACATAAATAACGTGTATAATTTGACTCTAAGATAAAAATATATTGCATGCTAAATACATAATTAACATCAATAATATCGTGAAATAAATTATAACAGTTGTAAAGACAAACGAAAACCAATTATTTTCAGAAAATCCATTACAATTCAGTTGAAGGTCTAGGTACAGAGTAATAGTGTACTTTAATATTGTTGCAAATGATTTAACATAATATCAAGGTCAACGATGTTATGGTTAAAGAAACCTTCATTTATATGACCTCCGTTGACTTTGAAACAGTTAATGCTACAGATTAGAATACTTCTAGCAATACACACTATTCTTGTATAATTTTATTTATAAATAATACGTATGATTATATTTAAACTAAAAAATTTGAATTTGATAATATAAAAATTAGTTATAACAATTAAATGAAGATTTTACTTAGATATTTAAATTAAATAGTGTCATCATCAACGGTTCAACTATTACTATAAATTAATTGGTACAATTTAAAAAAATTTTGATGTATGATTTATTAAAAGCAATTGTATTATCACGGTGTAGCATATAATATATAAATTTTTAATATTTAATATTCATTAACTTATTTATTTATATTTATTATTTTGCAACAATTAAATCATTAATATTTAACAATTAAATTAATAGTTAAATGTAAATTATTAAAATTAAATAATTGTTAAATAAACGCGGACGTTATTGTATGACTCTTATTAGAGAGTCTCTGCAGATAACCTCACTGACGAATCCCCTAGGTCCTTGGACAAAAACGCCCCTTTTATTTACCCCCAATCCTTCGTTATTAACAGAATCGTCAAATCAATAATGAAACTAGTCCTAAATATTCAGAAAACTGTTGAGTGTCTTAATACCTATAATGGTGGTCTTCACAATAATCGGTGACACCTGAAGACTTTTGCAGTCTCCCTGTTAGATAACCTCTAAAAATTAGCAACTTAGCGCCGAGGGGCAACATTGATCATTGTTTACTGCTACGGTGCGTTACGGCGTTGACTATGTGCGACAATTGAATAATGCCACTCTCGCGATAGCTTAATACATTGAGGACGTAGTTAAGGGTGAACTGGATCGTGAACAATTGTACTATGTTGAACAAGATTTTTATTACAAGAAGATATAATTGAGATCTTCTCGCAGGCTAGGACCGATCACGATTGCTTCATCATTCAAAACTGCGTCTTTGCTCATTGTCCTCTTTTGTCTTTCGGACTGACGATCGCGCGCAATGCTAAAATAAATGAATGTAGAAAACGGTTGAGCTGGCGAGAAAGTGGAAGATCTGGGAATTCCCTTCATAACTACAAAATGCATGTACAATTCGGACGCAACATTTACCCACAATTCAGACTACGCCAGCTGACGACCTCTTCGATTCTCTTCCAGGTGGCTACCTAACGATCCAGGACTCCCCTTTTAATACCCCACTGGGCGTAGCATTCGTCCAAGCTGGCGAAGAGATGGGCTACGACATAGTGGACGTGAACGGCGAGAAACAAACAGGGTTCGGCTTCTACCAGTTCACGATGCGAAGAGCCGCCAGGTGCAGCACAGGGAAGGCCTTCATCCGACCGATCCAATACCGCAGGAACTTCCACTTGTCTCTATTCAGCCACGTGACCAAGATCCTTATAGATCCGCGCACCAAGCGAGCCTACGGCGTCGAGTTCATCCGGGAGGGTCGCAAAGAGGTGGTCTACGCCAGGAAAGAAGTGATCCTCTCCAGCGGCGCTGTGAACACTCCCCAGCTGTTGATGCTGTCCGGAGTGGGGCCCAGGGCTCATCTGCAGGAACTGGGGATCCCGGTGATCCAAGACTCGCCGGGAGTTGGTCAGAATCTGCAGGACCACATCGCCATGGGAGGACTTGCCTTCCTGATCGATTACAAAATCAGCATCGTGATGAGCCGATTGGTGAACGTGAACTCCGTGATTCGGTACGTCATCAACCAGGACGGGCCTCTATCCTCGAACGTGGGTCTGGAGGCCGTCGGGTTCATCTCCACCAAGTACGCTAACCAGAGCGACGACTGGCCGGACATATCCCTTATGCTGACGTCGTCATCGACGAACTCCGATGGTGGGACTCAGGTCAAGAACGCCCATGGCTTGACCGACGAGTTTTATAACGAGGTATTTGGAAAGATCAACGAAAGGGATGTGTTCGGGGTGTTTCCTATGATCCTGCGACCCAAGTCCCGAGGATACATCAAGCTGAAGTCGAAGAACCCACTGGACCATCCGCTCATATATCCTAACTACTTGACTCATCCTCATGATGTCGGGGTCCTCAGGGAGGGCGTCAAGGCGTCCATAGCCTTTGGGGAGACGAGCAGCATGAAGAGGTTCGGCGCCAGGTTCCATAGCAAACCTGTGCCTAACTGCAAACACTTGCCTTTGTTCACTGACGAGTACTGGGAGTGCGCTATCAGGCAGTACACCATGACGATCTACCACATGAGCTGCACCGCGAAGATGGGACCGCCTTCCGACCCTATGGCGGTCGTGGATCCTGAGTTGAGGGTCTACGGGGTGACTGGGTTGAGGGTGATCGATGCGTCCATCATGCCCACGATTACCAATGGGAATATCAATGCCCCGGTGATCATGATTGGAGAAAAGGGCGCGGATATGGTTAAGAGACAGTGGATGACGAGAAGAAAGAGAGATAATGTGACTGACAGTGCGTTTTGATATGATCTTTGTTAGGGGAATGGAGTGTTTTAGGAGCTTTAGAAGCTAAGGTTTGTATAGGGTGAGCTTTGAAATAGTATGATGACTTCAAATTTTTCATTACTCGTCTAGAGAATGTTTCGAAACGAGGTTTGGTGTTGTAGCAGGCTTGAGCATTATTTACACAATTTTGACAAATTTTGTCCATAACATGCTATCTTGTTTGCTTGTTTTAAAGCAGCTTTGTCTATTAATTTAATAGCAGGTTGCTATTAAATTTAATATTTTTATATATAATAGTTTATATAGATTTTCTGATACTTCTCAATGAAAATGTTGAGTTTTAGGAAATTTCTGTTCAAATAATTTTTCAAATTTATTCTACTGACATTTATTGTTAAATATAACAATGGTGTTTAGATTATGTCACAATATTGATGACTTTTTGACGAAATGTTTGAAGTAATAACAATTTTGATTGATTACGCTTCTGGTAACTGTACAATTATTAATATTGAATTGTACTATATACAGACAATTTAATGTTATACCTAAATTCATAAATAAAAATAACAAGTTTAATACAGTAGTACAATAAAAATCGTACAACTATTACTATAAAAATCGTAAAACTTCCGCTTAAAATATTTTCTTAAATAACAAGTAACACTGTAAAATCAACTTTTCTCAAATTTTTAACTTTGAATTGACGTTTCTAGTAATTACTAAATATAAATCTGTAAAATTTGTTCAATTGTAATTCAACTTTGAACATATTTTTTGCTTCGTCGGCAACATTTCTACGTTTTCTACGGTACGCTATTCTGTGAACTCTAAATTCAATTAAATATAACATTCTAAATATGCAATTGTGTGTAAATTAAACGTTGTCACTATTTTAAAGGCATAAATAATAGCTAAAGTAAAAAGGATCACTAAAACTGGTATACCTTTGCATAAATTTTGCAATTAATTTCAAAAACTAGGACTAGTTTCTGAAAACTGTAAAGTATATGTAATATATATATATATATATATATTTCGTATGTTACAGTTTTCAAAATCATATAATATACCAAATCGTATAATAATAAATATCTAAATCGTATTTCTTTTCGAAAGTAAAAGTAATTGTATAGAATTCACCACGCTGAACGAAAATTTCCTTCGATGAACTTTTATGCCTTACGACCAGCAACGCCGCAGTTATTTCTGTGACTGAAAAGTGCAAGTGGTAGCCTTATCTATCGTCGGATCCAGTTTCACGACCTTACCGCTCGTGTTTCATGTGCAGTAACAGTTTTAGCAAACCCTTGTCATTAGCCGCTGCCACAAGACACCATCATATCTCAATGGCACTCTGTTCCCTCACCGGTCACAATTTTCTTAACCAAAGAGGGTTCCAGTAATATACTACTGTTTTACACGATAGATTCCATTCTACATAAATAAATAATTTTTATTTCAATTATATTTCGAAACTCATTGAGTGTTCAACTTTTGATGCCCCTTTCACTTTGACCACTGTTTAAACGTGTTTGCATACATATTATTATAAACAAAAAATTATGTTATAGTAAATTAATTACACGTTCAGGAGAGTTCACAGGATACTACTACGCTAATTTCCCTTAACTGTATCAACTGAAACGCAAGAAGTGTTTGAAAGTGCAGAATTCTGCAAAGTTTGTTACAGTTAAAAAGTGAAGTACAGTGTGATTTATGAGTTATTTGAAGTTGTCATGTTGCGGGTCTCACTCTATATAACACAAATGAGTAATCCAAGCGGTTTAGCAAAAGTGATTTTTGATTATCACATGGTTGCACGCTTCTATCTGCCCACGCTCGTTAAAGACATGTCCTTTATCGAACGTCGTCTTCAAATTGAGCTGAATAAATTTCAAAACAGCAATTTAACACTGGAATGGCGGACATATTTGAGAAAAATATAACTGAGTATGCTTAGAATTTTTTATAATTTTGTTTACGAATTTTCACAATGTTTATACACATTAGTGCAAATATCCCAAAAACCATACGAAAACTTAAATTAATTGTCAGAAACTAGGTAATCAGAGAACAATATTTATAATAGGGGTCAAAACAGACCCCGAGTCTCGTTGTTCGAGTATTGATAGCTGATTTGATGGAAGATGCAGTGCAATTTAAAAATCGACTAATTTTAATATGGCATAGAAATTAAACGTATTCTAATCGGCCAATTGAATTACTCAATTGTGCAGAAATTTCCATTGTATAAAAATCGTTGTGGTGTCCCTTGCAACCCGAATGTGACTCCGTGCCTAATGTAAAAGCAATCGCGACCAAACCGATGCGATTTTACGTTAAATGTATAATAGTTAATTGTTACGTAGCAGGATGATTGTAATTTATACGGAGGGTCCCTTTGATCAAGAATAGCCCTAAGTGTTTTTTAGTACTATTTATTGCCTCTCTCTTCCGCACTTGTTACTAGAATAATAAATAGCCTAAGTCCAGGCTTGTATATTTATTTTACCACATAGACAATCAAATTGTTAGACGATAAGAAGTCGAGATTATTAGTAGACTGCGGATGTTCATGTAAATGCATATTGTTCTTAGAAGATATGTAAGCCAATGAGACCTGAACAGAATTTCTGTCATGATCAGGGGATTCCAAAAATGTATTTTTTATTTTGCATATTTTGCGTACTCATGTTTAAATATGTATGCAAGAATATATATTGTTATAATTATAATATTAATATATTATTATAATTATATTGTTAATATATGTTATTATAGTTATATTATTAATCTACATTATTTTAATTATATCGTTAATATATATTATTATAGATATATTATTAATATTTTAATTGTTATATATTATTAATGTTTAGTTGGTAATTGCGCATTAGGTGTCGCTATTAGCATTTCGAATTCGAACAGTTCGGTTACATAATTGAAACGACAAGATGGATTTTGTACGAGCGCGTTTCCACATATTTAAAATGCCGAAATTTCAGAAATGTAGAATTTCATGATCGAGAAAGCATCATTGATGAGAATAACGAAGAAAGTATTTATTGATGAACATGCGATAAAAGTGTAAAGTGCGTTCAAACATCACAACTAGTCCAACGCATGTGCGACAACAGAGTTCGATTAAATTTATTTTCGTACGGATTAATTCTTACTGACAGACGCCGTCAACTACTGTCATCAAATCTAGAAAAAATGCTTTCAATATGCTGTAATTCGAAATATAATATCGCGCATATTTTGAATATTTTTCATATTTTTCGAACACAAATGTCGTACGCATTTTCCACATTTATCGTGAACCAGCATCCGCAGCCTAATTATTAGTCCTAACGATAATAACACGTATATTGGAGAATTCTTTCCAGTGCCTGGCCCAATTATTTTCACCGCGACTGTCGCGGTCATGCGAGCGGAAACGAAAAAACGTCTCCTCGTTAAACGAAAGGTCCCTCGCCCGATTTATTCGAGACAGTCTTCGCGGGCGAAAAAAACGCGCGAGTGGCTTCGGCGAAACTTGTTTTTAAATATTCGCGAGTTGCACCATGATCGATAGTGGCCTATTGCTTCACCGTGGATCGCAGACGGGTTAGCGGCTCGCAGTTTCGTCGGTTTAAAAACTGGAAGTGAATTACTGCAGTTGACACTGTGCCCCCCGGTGCAGCGTGTTGCATAATTTTGAGTGGTCCGAGTCTAGGATTTTTTCGGGTCGCTTACTTTCGAATCGAATGGTAACAATGTATGTATCAGATCGAGATCACTAGGTTGCGAATCGTAAATAATTTTAATGAGTTGTTCTTAACGTATCAACATTTTCAGTTCCCTTTCGTTTGTGCACTATTCTATATTTTATGTATACATTTTCGTCATAAACTCAGAAAATCCGCGATATGGTTGTCACTAATCTTCTCCGTATGGTTACCGCAATATGCACGTGCTGTCGAAGCAGGTACGTCGTTTTATGAGTAGTCTGATTTTTGTATTGCACCGCCGTTAAACCGAGGACTTTTGCGTGACGAAAATATGTTTCATGATTGAAGGATGCCAAAAATGTATCGTTCCTTTTGTACTTTTTGCATACTTGCAAGTATGTTGCGTTTTTTTAAATATTTTATAATTTAAATATTGTACTCGATTAAATATGATATAATAGCTAGTTTAGTCCAATGTAGTGCAATACTTAGTTCAATTAAATATGAAATGATATTTAGTTTGGTTAAATATGATAGAATATTTAGCTCGATTAAATATAATATAATTAATAAATAATAATATTATATATATATATATATATATATATATATATATTGTACAATATTTAGTTCGATTAAATATGGTACAGCATTTAATTCGATTAAGTATAATATAAAACTGAACTCGTTTTAATATAGTATATAGCATTTGTATAGTATGCATATTCTTATAGCCTCGTCATTGTAAATTGTAACAATTACTAATTATGTAGAGTAAGTGTATTACGATAAAATAGTTTACATAATCATGTACATACAAATTTGTGAAACCATTTTGAATTTTCCACGCCGTCGAGTGTTAAAAAATCAAAAATACTGTAAGCGTTAAACGTCAATTTATAATATTAATTTAAAATATAATTTCAAGTCAACGATATTTAAATTCTTGATACATAGGACGATAATATACTATTAAATACATTAATTGAACAGAATTGTGCAAATTTTTCTTTCTTGTTAAAGTGTATAGTATCCGTGTTTGCGATGCATGTATAGTCTTCACACGACAAGAACGCACCTTTGTTTATAAATCCCCCTACTTACTAGCTGTCCAATGACGCAATAAGTGGGTCGTAGCAAGTCTTGTCGCGTGAGGACTATATCTCATACTTATCTCGTGTATACAGTGCATACTCATATCATATTACATTTGTTTTATAATTTTTGAACAATATGCTACCCCTTGATATTGAAAAATTAAGAGTTTTTGAAAAATTAAAAGTGTACGTAATTTAAAATATCGAAATTGTTTTGGAAGTGGAATCAAAGCGTTAATTTATAAATAGGAGTAACTGAACACGAAGATGTAAAGTAGATGTAAGTATTATTATTTTGTAACTAAAACTGATAGCTACTAATTATTTTTATCTTAGTCATGGAACAGAAATACTTAACATTAAACTGAGGATTTTTAGACATGTATGGCAACTTTCTAAAAGATCAGGAAACGAGAGTGTGAATAAAAACTAATTTTTTATTAGTTATTTTACAATTGAAGGTTATTGTTTCCATAAAATGGGAATTTTAGAAATGTGACGATCCGATCGTACATAAATATCCTCAATAAATATTTTTTGGAGAATGGTATAATATAGCAATTTTAGGATATAACGCAACATATCATTATCAAAGTTAGAAGGAATGCTGTAATTGCTCAACTGTCAGTCATTAACTCCTAGGAAATCCTGTTTAAACTAAGGCTAATTAATTAATCGTTTTCTTTTTGCAAAATTGATTGTTGCTTCGCACAATAATAATTTCTGCCCTATGTCGGATTTATCTTTTGAGCTGTTTAAATTACTTTAAGAATATTTACTATGAAAAATCTTTTTCATTTTTCAATTGTTTTATATATTCATAAGCATTATTATAATTTGTTTGCCATCAAATTAGTTCTACATCCAAGTACAAAACAAGTCTATTTTCAAATTGCATTTTAAATTCGAAAATATATTTATAAAATATTTGCAAACATAGAAAATTGTTTCATCGAATTTGCTGTTTTATACTATAACGAACTTTACGTTGAAAAACGCTATGAATGCACGAAATATATAATCCAGTGATTAAACTTAAGATCTGTACAGAAAGCAAACATAAGTTCCGAATAATATTAAATTCGCAGGCACCTGATAATTAATCAGTGCATTTTCCTTCATGCTATTTGTCGAAATGCAGAACAACTTATATTTTATAATACCAAAGTCTAAATTCGATTCCAGTTTCAGTAAAAACAATTGAAACCACTAAAACGTCAGTACCTTCGCAAAGCTTTTCAAATCTTTTCAATTAAATTATGTAAAAACTTTGATCAAAATTATATGAATACTTTGACCGATTAAAATATTCGTATACCATCTGAATACAAAATTTTTCTGGACATCAAATTTGATGATTCATACTAACATTTTGATAGTTCAAAATTGAAAATGTAATTTTATAATTGCAATT
>CM052159.1:10397422-10427069 GCA_028455555.1 Augochlorella aurata
TTTACTTTAATTTGAATATTGAACGTGAGCACTGAATTCTAATATTATTTCTATTATTATATAAACAATAAACGCAGACGGTCAAACCTAACAATATCGTAATTATTATTACTTAAACATTAAACCCAGCTACCAAAAACTAATATTATAGTCACACAAACATTAAACATGTTCCACTAATATCATTTCAATTCAATCTGACACCAACTTAATTTAATTTAGTATTAAATCGTTATTCAGTCATTACATTTCCTTCATCAGTACAATATTTCACATTATTATTAATATATTATTATTAATACATACAAATATTAAAATCTGCGTAAGGTACAAAAATAGACTTTGAATATTTTTAACTGTCACACTCGCTAAATGGCATCAAATATGCCATATAAGTGAATGAGCTTTAAAGAGAAACTCATTTGCAAATATGTAATAAATGTTGCAATAACCAGTTATTAATAGACTGCGCTTTTTACACATATATGAAGAAGAAAGAACAGGTGAAATACAAAACCGTGAAGTTTTAGCTTAGAAATTAGACAAACTTTACAAAGATTGTTGCATAATTTTCAACTAACTCAAATTATTCAACAACAAAGTACATATCCACGAAATTTCGATATCTTAAAAGTGACTTGAAAAATTTATATCTTTCATGAAAATTAGCCGAATGGTTACTAATGAGAATCCACTGTATCATGACTGGTGAAAAGTGATCGACCTGTGAGAACATCAGGAATCTGAGAGAGAAAGTTATTATTCATAAGAAAGGCGCTGTTTACACTTATTAACAATTCTATTCACTGTCTGGGAACACGATTTTCAATCGTCAACTGTCATCTACATTGTTAACTTGCGAGAGGGAAAGTAAAAACCAGGGATGGAAGAAGTTCTGGAATTTTTTAATAGGTTTTATTTAGAACAATATTTATGGCGTCTTTCTCCGAAAAAATTCTTGCCTTTCAATTTCAATGAGAATACATAAAAGGAAGTTCTTGAAAATAGGAATTTTCAAACGACCATGGGTACAATAAATTATCTTCAATTGTCCCTCAACTTTTAGACTGAAATGGAAAATTTCGGAAGAGAAGATACGATTGTTCGAGTCTCGCAGCTCGTTTTTATAATTGTGGACAATCGGCGACTATAAAAACGGGTCGCGAGGCTCGAAGATAGTTAAAATGGGTTCATATAGAATAAATAGAATAAATAGATTAAATAGAGTAAATAGAATAAATAGAGTAAATAGAATAAATAGAATAAGTAGAATAGAATACTATTACAAAGTGTTCCACGTATAGTTCTCGCGCGACAAGAGAGCACTTTGACGTTTACATTCCCCCTCTTACTACCTGCCCCACTGCCGCAGCTATCAGTAGCTACTGGCCGAAAACAAATACATTAAATCGATTAAGTACAATTACGATTTACCTGTTTTTCTCAATAGTTGCTCTATATATGAAGTAAAGCTTTTTCTAACAAGTTTTCTAACAATTTTTAATAATAAAAATATCCTCACGGAAATTTTATTATACAAATTCTAGGATATCTGTTCCACAATAACGCTTTTATAGCGATTCTCCGTGATATGAATTACTAATTCGACGGTAATTATTATCCTCCAATTAAAAATTAATTTAAATGGCTATTATAAATATATTAAAATTTAATTCTCCTAAGTGACAAATATAAGTAATTTCTTTTCAGGGAACGAGAGGTACCTGTATATTTTCGATTGGTGGTAGAAATTGTTTTGATTTTAACATTGAAACACGCACGATGTCGTGGACTTTGGAAGTTGGTACATTAAATTTGCATATCGATATGGTTCCCTGCTTTCTATACAGCTCGACGAGCTCTTATCGTAATGTGCTACGAATAAGAATGCCACGGAGAAACCGTTCGACGACATGAACCGGAATAAACGACGCTGCTCCCACGCACTTCCGACGATCACTTCCTGGTGATGAACTCGTCAGAATTTGTAATCGAGATGTTCCTAATTAGCGCGGTAATGGGCACCTGCTGGCAAGCGAGTACGGAGGAGATCACCTATCAGACTAATGCGAGTGCTATCGTTAGGACGATAGCATACGCGAGATTAAGTCACGTAGAAATATTGATTTACTTTCTTAATTAATTTAATATGTTGAACACTCTTAAACTGTGCTTCTCCTTTAAGGGGATATTCTAGTGTGAGCTTTTGAAAAAATCAATTTCTGTTTTCTTTTTGCGCTTGTTGTATTTAAAAATACACGGACTTCACACTAAGATACACCCTTACGGGTTTCAATTTTGATTTAATTACTTTTGCATTAAATGCATTATATTCTTAATGGCTGCTGTCATTGGCAATAGATGGAGGTGAACAATTTTGTCTTGTTACTTCTCGTCCTTAATAGTCATTTTGTAAACAACAACAGATATCCTATCTTTAATAAAATATGGCAAAAAGTAATCAAATAATATATACCTTTCCAAGTATTGTTATAAAGTAGAATTTGGGAAGGAGAATGCTCGTCAAATGTTTACTTATGGTGCCAATTTTGTAAACATGTTATTCATAAAATGGCGTTATAAGTAAATTGCTGAAGAGTATTCCTCTTCTCGAATTCTAATATGTAACGATATTTAGGAAGGTATATATTAGTTCATTGATTGGAATGTTTGCGTTACATTTACTTCTATGCGGTAGCCATTTTTTTAAACACGATTCGACGACCTATAAAGATAAGTCTTTCAAGGACAACGAAGGTCATTCGACTTTGAATTATGTTTGTAAACTAGTGCAACTTATACGCGCAAGGATAGATTCAGTTTAAATAAACACTTCTTGCAAGTAATTGAATAAATTTGTAAAAGATGTTTTAAGAATTAGATAAATGTATTTTAGGAGCAGTTGAATTTATTTACGAAGCTCGTTTTATCATAAATAGTACCATAGTGATTCAAAACATCGACAAAAATGACATTAAAACGACATTATTTGAAATATCATCTCAAATACAATGTTATTTTGTTCCAAATAATTATTGAAAATAATCATAAAGTTAAATTTAATGTTTGCGGCTGGTTTACGTCTTTTTGTTTTATACACATTATTGTGAACATCTCATAAAATAAGATCTCTTCGTAATTTGTCTTATTTAAAAGGTTACAACTTGAGTTACAAAGTTACAATAATAAGATCTCTTCGTTCATTATTATTTCCAGCATTATTTCCTTTGACCAAATTGAAATCAAGAACTAACGAAACAATTTATTTTTCGAAATCGCCTTATCTCAAAAGAATTGATGTTCATCTGTATTTTCAAATAACGGTCTGAAATAAATTATTTGAAATAGTTACCTTTTATTTTGATTTCAAATAACGTTTGCTCAGGACTGAGACAGAAATGTTGCAACTGAAAATGTAAAGTAACAAAAAGATACGTAGGTTAAGAAAATTATTTTTACGATGCTTTCAAATTTTTATTTTATACAGATCTTATGCTGACTGAAAATTTTTAATGTCAGAAAATCAATGTTACATCGATTACATTAATACATAATTAGCGATTTATTCGTGCGACCAAATGCATAATAATTGCGCGACATCTTCTAACAGCAGACATTATTTCAAATGAAATTCGAAGTGACCAAAAATTATGTAGTTCCAGGAAATTGACGTTCGTGATGTTTTCTATCCGTTATGCCACACGAATCACATCCGACATGCATCCGTAATGTAAACATCCAATCGAATGCACAATAGTTATGCGACATTGGGTCCTGAATGCCACGTAGACCGTAGAGTAGGCGAGAGAAAGTTCGCGGTTGTTGTATATGGGGCTTCTTGACTCACTCCAAGAAAGCAAAGAGAAAGACTAGAATCCGTTGCGTGGAGACTCCTAATTCGTGTGCCAGAAAAGATATATTTTATTTGGGGGATGCATTGTTCCCATTTAAAAAAAAGAAGGTTTTTCCTAACTGTAGACTCGATTGTTATATATTCGACTTTTATATATCGATAGGAATTTTTCGAATGTTTCATTAAATACAGAAAATTAATTAATAAAATGCACTGTGTAATATAATATTAAAATAAACACAATGTCCTTTTATTTTCGTAATTTTATCCAGTAGTCGGCATAGTATTTATAATATTATAACTGCCCTAAATTTTACTACTATTTCTTGTCCTCGATATAATTAATTAATAACAATATAATTTTCATTCGCTTTTGCTATTTTCTCTCATGCTAGATTCACTTAGTTAATAACAACATATTTTTTGTCACATTACAGCCGCCTTTCTTTGATTAGATTTAATCGATTAAAAATGGTATTATTTTTATAAGCTTTAAATATTAATTAAACACATAAGTTCTCATAAAATTAATAGAACGCAATGAAATAATACTTTTATAAAGGATCACAAATATACTTCTAACTCAATAAAATTAAATTTAATTCGTTTATATATATTATTGTTTCACATTATATTATTTTTATTTCCGCATATCTTGTGCTAAGTATTAAAAGCGTATTTACAAGAAAAATTGCGTGTAAAAATTCATTTATATTAAACTTATCTTATGAAATTCGGTTTTCGAAATTTGTGATAATAGTTCTGTTCGAAACTAAATTTAGACGGCTAATATTCTCAAAAACTGAACTTGCAATTAAAATTAAAAAATAAATTAATACAAAGTATTCTACTGAAATCCATTTTTATAAAAAGTTACTTTTAATAAAAATTTGGTAAATCATTTAATTAATATAACAATAACAAAACAGTTCATATATCGACTATCCGGAACAATGAGATTTAAATAAACCGTTTCTCGCAGTTAACTGTAAACAGTTCTAGCGTCTTTCTACTCAGACGACTCAAAAAGTATGTCACCAGTTGTGTTTTTTTATAAATATTGACTTGCTAAAGAATAAGACATATCGTCATTATTTACCATCACGCAACAGGAATTAGTGATGTAGTTTAATATTCTAGGTCAGACTCGGAAGCAGTTATAAAACTAGCATAATCGTCATTTCCCATAACTCTAGGCTTTGATTTATACTGTTTACTTTTAGTTACGTTTCTCTCTTTACAGTAGTTCATATCACTAAGCTGTCTTTAAATAAGCAAATACAAATAATTATTATTTCAGTATCTATTCTACTTTAACACAAATAAACTAACTAACATTTAACTGATGGTAGAATTTCTATAATATTAGCTAACAAATTAGTTAATAACGAAAAATTGAATGCACAAAATGTCTGCTTTTGTTTTAAATATATAAAGCTAGGAGATTGGAATATATAAATAAATATATATAGATTAAATGTATATAGAATATATATATATAGATTAAATGTATAAATATGTAGGTGAAATAAATAAATAAATTTTAAGCGTATGCGCTGTTTCGTGTATACAGTATAAGCGGACACGTACTTGCACAATATTAAGCCTGATCCCTATCGATGTAGAAAGTGTAAAAATTCTTGTATGAAAGGAAAATAGGCGCGTGCGCATTATAGTACAAGCTGTTGTAACACGAACATTGTGCATTGGGTATTAGTTATTGAATAGTTACCTGGCAGATATGCGTGCACGATATCGTAACGAGAACAAGCTCAACGAAACATCAATTTTTTTATGAACTCCGTGCGAAGAAAATTATTACATCGTTGCAATAGGCACTTCGATTTAGTATATGATTTAATATCCAATTTATTGTATAATTTAGTACTCAATTTGGTATTTAATTTAATAATCGATTTTATGTTTAACTTAGCTTTTATTTTGGAAGTCAATTTAATATTAGATTTACTATTTAGTATTTGCTTCGATATTAAATTCTAAATTCAATTTACTATTTACAATTAACATTTACTTTGGTATACAAATTAATATCCGATTTACTATTTAATTTAGTATATAATTTAGTATTTATTTTGGTGTTCAATTTTACGTTCAATTTACTATGTAAGTTAATATTTATTTTGGTATCCAAATTAATATTCGATTTACTAATCAATTTGGTATTTAATTTTGTATTCAATTTAATATTCGATTTACTGTTTAATGCAATATTTATTTATTTATTTATTAAATATACTCTTTCCATTAGACAACACTCGTTCCTGCTTGAGGAACTAAGTACATGTGGATGTTTACATATAAATACTTTCCATCGCTGTTAACCATATAAATATAACTTCACGTTAATCTTCCTTATTGCACAACCACTGCCTCCTTCATTCTTTCCAATTTCCCCTATTTTCATTTATTGCTCCTCTCGCCTTCCTGATTACTTCTCTATTCCCTACTTCATCAAGGCCCTTGCATTCCGATATGTGTTTGGTATTTAATTTAAGTGTTCAATTTGCTATTTAGTATTTACATTGGTATGTAATTTAATATTGAGTTTTCTATTTAATTTAGTATCTACTGTGTTACTTGATTCGATATTCAATTCGTTATTTGGTGTAGCATTTAATTTAATAATCAATTCAACATATAATTTATTAGACATGTTACTTAATAATGAATTTCGTAGATGTTAAGTTTAATATTCTATTTCATTTCCTATCTAGTTTAGTTCGTTGATCGTTATAACTGATTTCCTCTTATATTAATTCTTTTATATTAATATTTATGTTAACTCTTTTACATTAATATTTTATATTAATATTTATATTAATTTTTCATATTAATATTTATATTAATTTTTCATATTAATAATTCTTTATGTTATTTTTTCGTCCGTTTGTTAATTATATCTTAAGGAGTATATTACAGAGTTTAACGAACTGGAAATATGTTACAGGGAACATTACCCTAAACAACGTTTTCTTTATTTTGCTTCGGAAGATGCGCATCAAGATTCAACGGAATTTTCTATAGAGCGGTATAAAAAGAAACGAATTTATGGTAATTCTTCAGAATGACGTCAAGGAATGCTATCATAATCCATGTCTAATTGAAATCAAACTTAACCTGGATCTCGACTAATGTAAGTCTAATTTGTACTCAACCCAGACCTTCATATTACCGTGAATTATTAGTCTAAATGATTATTAGACCAATTAATCTGTCAGATCTGACCACGTCTTTCATTACTAGAAAAAAAAGTCGTTAAAAAAGTGAGTGACAATAAAGATGTACAAATTGAAACAATGTTATTTATAGTGGCACGAAAATCTAGGTTAGGTTAGGTTTGCTATTTTGCATAACGATCAAAGTGAACGGAACTGGCAGAGCGAATGCATCGAGTGTGCAACCTGTGCAATCCTCCCACTCTCTCGTCGATCCCCAATAAGACCAATTGAAAATATTCTGTGCACAACATAGTTGACCTGGAACATAGCCTAAATCTACTTCAAATCTGAGGAATGCTACATATCGAGTTGGGGTGCTCGGAAGTTGTGACGATTTTACAGGAAAATTTAAGGGCAACAATTTTATCCAATTGAAATTGAAATAAACATTTTTAATGCAAATCTGATTCGATTAAAACTTGTTTCTAGGGATGGATGAGATGTCTATGGACACGAGTCAATGCTTTTATCAATACATAATTTATAATGTATTCCACCACGCTCCAATGTCACTTACTGAAAATCGCACATGGACGTTCCAATAAGTTTTGAAAACATATTTATAATTCCAACAAATTTAAATTGATGTATTAACTTGACCGTAGAGTAGAAAACTTATGTATTGTCATAAGCGAATTCATGAAAACAAATTGTATCAGCTTTACTTCCAATCTATAATTTTACACCTACTCTCTGTTTAATACCATAAATAATATTGTATAAATAAAATGACCACAATTATGTATATTATCTATATGTTAGTTTAATTTTACTTAATTTTCATTGTGTCAACGATGTCATCTTGGACCAAAATCCCATTTGTCTAAATTTCCAATCATAAATAAAATTGTACCAGTTCATGATTGATACGAACCTCGATTTTTTTACATCATATGAAGGAGTACAATAAATAACGCACGAAACATATTAAAATTGTTTGTGTATTATTATTGTAGCAAAAATATTAAAATTTTCCATGTATTATAATTATTATAAGAATATTAATATTATTACAATAGTAATATAGCTGTCTGTGTACTATTATTATAATAAGAATAATATATTATTACGATTAATAATATTATTATAGTAAGATTAATAATATTTTTATTACTGTAGTAATAATAATGACAGCACCTTCGACTTTAACAGATTTTAGTTTTTCTATTTTTGATGAAAAAGGATTTGTCAGTTAATTTGTATAATGTGGCGTAGTAATTATCTTTCTAAAACCAAACAGGATGCAATTTAGCACGAGCAAAGTACAACTTTAACGTATACATAGCCAACATGCAGTGAGAATTCGTGAAATCTGGTGGAAACTCGGGCATTCCCACAAAGTTGAGTTCAATGTTTTTGCTTGAACCGACTAATTATGGGAAAAACAAGAAAGAATGTCCCAAAAAGATATTGTTCCCACTTATGGAAGTACAAGTTGCAAAGTAATACTTCAAAGCAATGTTAAGAACTTATGAACAAAATCGAACTCGAATTCAACTGTTCGCGTAACATAACCTAATCACAAATTAGTCGTGATAAATCGATAGATTATAACTTCGAAAAAAAGAATGTGACGACTATTACAGAAGGCTATTACAGAATTGGAATGGAGTATGATAATAGTAAATAGAGAATCAACGCCTGGCATTTCTTAATTAATCTTTTTAAGTTTAATTTATATTTTATTTTAATTTTAATGATATTCTTGCAGAGCATCGAAAGAAGAACCCAACGAGTATAATGAGCATATAGTTCCGATCATTTAACCACGAGATACTTGCGTCTGAAAGATTAAGTAGTTCACCTTTCAGACGCAAGTGTTTCAGGATCGAATGATCACAATTGCACGGTCATTGTATTCATTTGACTCGCTTTTTCACGCTCTATAAGAATATTGACAGTGAACTACGAAATTCTTCTATTGACAAAGACCATAATTTGCAAAATTTCCGAAGATGGGTTCTATTTTATTCTCCATCCACTAGGACGGATGTCCGGCGATCGTAGTCCGCCGTTCGTACAAATCAGATGACCACAAATATAAAAACAATTGTGTCTTGCTTAAATTTAGCAGCTCTATGTTTGAGATTAAGAAAGTGGAACATGCATCTGTAGATATCAAAGCGAAACAAATTAAAATTCATCAGCGTTTTAAATTTCTGTTCGCCACTATAGGTAAACACTGAGGATAAAATATTACTAGGTCAAACATTATTTTTGGTATAGTAGATTTGACATACTTACCACTTTCAACAGACGCAGATCGAAGATTGATCTAAATTGATTGTTTAACTAAAATTGATCGTACTTTAAATCATTCCACAACTTAATTTAATTTAACTTGTTTTAATTTTAAGTAGTTTAATCTTGCACTAATTATAAAAATTAGATAACAAAATACTCAACAATATATTAACGATTATCTTCCCATTAATATTATTTACTCTAAAAAATTTCTCATTTCAAGAATAATTAATTCATTTCAAAAGAAGATTGCATTTAAACTAACCATCTCATTTAAATTTATTCTAAATTAGTCAGTTCCCTAATTATACAGGCCAGGCAGAATATTGAAATATAAATTACACGAGTTATTTAGTGGAAAAACAAAATCGATCGATTTATTCCAAAATTATTTATTAAAATTAATTATTAGTCGACACTAATTTGTTAAAAAACCTGACCCTGACCACCGAAAACAACACAGACGAATACGACAAATAACTCGACTACTGTTTTGTATTTGACCTACTGATCTAATCAGGTGACACAATAGTTGAGACAAAATTTTATTATACATAGACATATAATTCGAAAATGTATTATAAATTTGATTATAATTTAGTCAATTCCCCAATTAGATGAGGCGACGCAGGATATTGAAATATTAATTAAACGATTCAGTTAGTAGGAAAATAAAATCGATCTATCTATTTTAAAACGAGTAAAAGAACTAACTAACCCTAGACGCATTGTCTTCGACTTTTGACCCGCTGAAATCACGATTGGCACCGTTGCGCGCCGCGCGAGAACCTGAAAGATAAAGGAACGAGGAGCGGTACGGGGTCGCCAGGTGGTTTTCGTAGGTGAGCTGGCATTGAGAGGAG
Source organism: Augochlorella aurata (assembly GCA_028455555.1). Classification (NCBI taxonomy): domain Eukaryota; kingdom Metazoa; phylum Arthropoda; class Insecta; order Hymenoptera; family Halictidae; genus Augochlorella; species Augochlorella aurata. The sequence continues at coordinate 10,407,622 of CM052159.1, forward strand.
TCGGCATAGTGTTCCTCTCGCCTGGTTCTCACTCTCCGCACTCGCCGCAACGCGGTCGGAGTCCGGCGGTCTGCTACGTTTCACAAATCTGTTGCAGCTCTACCGGTTCGATCGGCTGGATTCGCATCGCGATTCGATTCGATTCGCGTAGTGTCGGTTTCTAATCACGGTTCGCGAGTAACATCGACCGATCGGAGAATTCTTCGGCGTCCGATGTGCCTCGAGGAGAAGCTCCCTGTGCAGAAAAGCGGTCGTGCGACGCGGGAAAGTTTGAGTGCCATGAGAAAGTGCAGTAAGTAGGATGCACGCGCCGAAAATGTGTGACCACAAAGAGTTCGTGCGGTATTCGTGCCGCGGTTTGCTTTTCGACTCTGCGAAATTCGAACCTGCGTTTTCGTTTCGAATTTGCTCCGAGTGGTTTTTCACAACTTCCGGACAAGCGGCGAGTAATGTCTCCCAGTTAAACCATCGAACAATGTTTTGTTTGCAATGCAAGATTAATTCGCATTTATTGTGATTGCGGATTTTACGCAAATCTGGCAAAGATGAGTAAATAAAATACAAAACAGTGAATACGTTTAAGGAATTTAAAAATACCATTGTATTATTCGCAACTCGATAAAATAATTAAAGCATGACAGAAATGTTTATGCAGTCAACTTTCATTTTGCATAAAAATCTGCAGTCTACTGATGATAAATTTAAATTTCTACTAAAAATCTAATCGAATTCAAATTTATAATAAAAATTCATATAATCAAATTTAAAGTTACACTCATTTATAATAAATATTAGAATGATATTCCAATGTGCAATAACATCTCGTGTCAACTATTGTGTCACCTGATTAAAACATTCAGTTACGTTTTAACGTTTTTGTCTTGTAACGAAAACTTCGTCTTCCTAATTGGGTCGCCTTAGTCGTAATTTTAAATCGCTTTCGAAAATGTCAATATTTGTTGTCGGTCATTGTTAAAATTATATTCCACTGAATATTCTATTAAAAACTTCAAGTCGTTTCCGACAACATATTGGAATTAATTTTGCGGTTTCGATAAGTCCTGAATTAATCTGGTTAAACTGTCAAGTAATTACCGAGTGTTAACTAATGTTTGGTGTTATTTAATAAGACAATTAATTGGTACATTATCTAAGAATTAAAATAATTTGTTTATTTAGAGTTTCACTTTAATGTTAGGCTTTTTAACAAATTAGTGTTGACTGAATCATTGCGTCGTTTTTAAATAAATCGATCGATTTTATTTCTCCATTAAATGACTCGTTTAATTAATATTTCAATATCCCGCGTTGCCTCGTCTAATTAGGGAACTGACTAATTCGTGCGTTTAAATGCAATCTACTCTTGAAATGGATTAATTATCCTTGAAATGAGAAATTTTTTAGAGTAAATAATACGAATTGTAAGATAATCGTTAATTATTTGGCGTTATATAATTGTTTAAATTAGTGCAAGATTAAACTACTTAAAATTAAAACAATGTTAAGCAGTGGAACTATTTACTGGTAGCTGCGATTAATTTAAGCTAAACAGTCAATTAAAATCGAACTTCGATGTACGTCAGTGAAAAGTGATAAGTATGTCGAATCTTATAATTCCACGTGTTTTCTGGAAGTGATATAACAGATATGGTTATCTTCGAGCTCTTTTCATCTCGGTTTCGTAATAATCAATTCTCACAATTTGGAGAGAAAGCGATATTGCATAACTTGTTCATGTCAAAGTTCTCTGATTTCGATATTCTTCCGATTAGCACTAGAGATAGGAAGCATTTAATTAGTATTTTTGCGAATTGTGAAATGCAATGGGAAGCAAAATTGAGCCAACACATTGAAAATGGTATAACTTTTACAAAACTCGTCTAAATGACTTGAATCTTCCTGTAAATGCTAGAGCGACTAATTCACTGTACAATGACTGAATACATTTTTTGAATCTTCCGGTTACTTGATATAAGAAAAATGTAAAAAGATCTGTCGATTTTTCAATTTTCTGATCTGAGCCTATAATGAAAATTTTAAAAATGCATTTGCTTCTTCTCAGTAACTTATATGCATGTTGAAAATTTCATTGAAATCGGTTGACGCATAGTAAAGCTACAGCCACAGAAATATGTAAAAATTACCTATTCTCAAATTCGTGGAAAGCAGTGATTTTCAATATCTTTAATTGTTTACAGCTCATGTCGGGGTCAACCGATTTCGATGACATTTTCAGCACGCATATAAATTATCAAGAAGTTCTAAATGCATTTAAATGCATTTTTTAAATTTTCATGATATGCTCAGATAAAAAAGTGAAAAATCGTGAGATCTTTTTATATATTTTTTATTTCAAATAATAGTAAAATTTAAGAAAAAGTATTTCAGTCATTGTACAAAGAGCTAGTCCCTCTAACATCTACAGAAAAATTCTACTTATTTAGACCAGTTTTGATGCACAAATGTTCCACGAATCTCGAAGATTCTGGTGCAATCTCTCATTAGTGCAACTGGCAATGCATTTCAGATAACTGTTCTTCCGTTTCTTTCGAACTTTCTAATTGTGCAGTGAAATAGGATTATTTTTCGAATTGTTTCACGCTGGTCCAAGCACTCCATTATGTACTAGTCTAGTCACCCGGTGAATACCGCTATTGTTAGATAAAAATCTCCGTGATAATCTGGAGACAATTACACGTACCGGGTGTCCCGAAAATGTCTGACTCGACTAGCGGGAACAGACTTTACTTTGAAGACGACGGCAGACCACGTGGCTTACCTGAAACATAAACAGTTTAGCATACAATTTCGGTATTTATAGCAGAATAAAATAAAACGAATAATTCAAAACGTGATATTTATATTTGTATCTGAATCAATTGAAACATAAATAACTGCACATGCTGTTTTAGTATTGAAACATAAATCATTTACGATGGAACATTTTTATTTTCAAATCATGTTCCCCCAAGTTTACATTCGTCATCATTGGAAACATAAATAATTTACGATGTAATGCTGGTATTTGTTTCTGAATTAATCGAGATATAAATAATTTTAAGTGTAGTTAAGTTAGAGTAACGATAGGTAATAATAATGGTGTAATGATAATAATAATAGTAGTAAATAAAAAAACTGAAGTAATAATAATAGTAAATAGTAAAAATGAAATAGTAATAGTAAATAGTAAAATGAAGTAATAATAATAATAATAAACAGTAATAGCAGAACAAAATAATATACAAAATAATAATAATAATAATTCACTTGGAAGCCGTCGTAATTGGTGAAAAGTAACAATGTGATTTTAAGCAATGAAACTTTCATTGTAACACATTTATTATGGCCATAAAAGTATGCAATGTACTGTTAACTATTATCGATAATTATTATACCTTAACATTAATTAATGTTGCTGTATAGTAAGAAACACGTGATTGCCAGTGCTACAAAAATTATACATTATACGTTCTTAACGAATTATTTTTATGTTTAATTGCGAATCAATATTACCTACGATTTCTAATGATGTCATAAATCATGCGACCATAATCCTGCACTACTGTACAATGTATTATACTCGACTGTAGACAGCATTACTTTCCTTGATCTACAAAAGGCGATTGATATAACTGAATCACGTCAAATATCTCATTTGTTTCTAATAATAGAAAGAAATGTGAAAGGAGGACGTCATTCAACTCGATCAGATGAATATGTACCGCGCTAAGCGAAACATGACTGTCAGGTTATATTTTCCAAGGTCTCCAAAGTATTTTTTAAAACGACTGGTATTTTTAAATTGCACGTATTTTTGTCGCTGTAGTATAACAGCTCAATAGGAGACCAATCTAATAGCCTAAAATACCATAACCTTCGCGTGACCTTTGAATGCTTTTTAATACTCGCTTGGCCGACACCCGGTCATCGTTGATATAACCTTGACACGGAACATGCAAATATGTTTATTAAATTTTATATTTTGTTAACACACTCATCTTCTCCCCGTGTTATAAAGACCATTATGTAGCATGCGCACGAAAAATTCTGCTACGGGTCAAAAGTGACCCGGCATCGGCTCGCCGCGCCGCTTATTTACGTTGGCTATTCGAGGGTTAAGTAGCATGGATAGCTTTAAAATCTTCGAGAAGAATAATCTCGGGAAAAATGACATGCATCTCATAATACGATCACTTCGAAATCATTTTTCCACGTTGAATATTTTTCTATCACATCTTTTTCTACTGTCAAAAACAATTGTGAAATTCGAGGTCAACTCTCGTTTACCCAGTATAATAACATAGTAGTATAATAAAGGACTTTCTAAAGAAGACAGCAGTTATGATAATTTACCACCGTTTTGCATTAATACATTTAATAATGAATTGCATACTAGGTGCCCAATTATATTATCTCCAGAACTGTTTGAAAACATGTTTCATACAAAATTTTCTCTATTTCAAGGGGAGCATAATCCAGTGCCGCTATCTTGTTTGTAAGTGTACACTTCAAGGGTACACGGAGGTCATCTTTATTTTTCTTTTTTAATGGAACGTTTAATTTTTTCATTTATGTCGACCAATTTATGTAGGAAAACTATTACTTTGAAAGATATTGTAATGTTTATTAAAACAAAATAGCGACTCTCGATTACGCCCCTCCCCTCTCGAAATAATCACAAATAATATTCACATATAAAATTATGTGAATATGTACGCATAAAACACATATTTATAATATATTTAAATATAGTATCCAATATATTTTCCAATTCTTTTCACAGTCCGATTTTTCATATTATACTAATACATAAATAATACTGTATAGTTTTGTGTAGTTTGCCATTATATTAAAATTGCCTTGGTGTACTGTCGAGCACTATAATTCTAGGATACGTAAAGCACACTTTACTTGACGTTCGAGAAGTATCATTTACCCCATACTGAATGGGTAGTTTTCATTGCGATGTGGAAATCGTATGTTTTATGGAAGGTCAGATATAATTTAGTGTTCAGTGTTGATCCTAAGCAGTAGCTTAGGATCTCGCATTCGTGCCACGTGGTGTCTATCGTAGCAAACATATTTTTAATTGTTCACGTCCTTTAAATATTGCATAGTTTTTATTCTGCTGGTACTAAAATTATACGACCCAATTTATGTAACTCGAAATGTCGAAGTAAAAATTATGATTAGTGGTTTCTATCGAACTTCGTGCATTCATGTTTTATTGTTGAATTTATTGATACCAGCTCGGTTTCTGTTGAATATTACTTGTTTTCATTGATTTTTGATTCTTTTATATTCATTTTTATTGCTTCTTGTTGACCTGAGTTCATATTTTGTACAACAGTAGCCCATTTTCGTTGAGTTTCGTTCCGCTTGCTTTATCTTTATTGCTTTCTATGTGTTTTAGATACAATCTGATACATTCATTCAGTATATTTTAGCACCTACTTGATATATTTTTGTGTATTTTTGTACATTCTCTGCACCGTTAATCATTTTAGTTTATTATAACTTATTTTCCTTAGTTTCACTTCACTTTGATTTATTTATTATTAAATTTATTCAATAATTTAAAGGAAATACGTCTAATTTCATTTATAATCTAAAGTTCATAAAACAATTTATTTTTTAGATACAATTCTATAGAAATAAATACTTTACAACAATTAATATAGAAGTTAATCTTGAAATAAGAAAGTATAAAATTCTTCATATTTTTCAAGTATAATTTAATACAATTGAAGAAGTTGTTGAACAATTTTCTATTGAAATTCATAAATAAACAGTAATGTGCCTTCTGATGAATAAAATCAAAACAATAATTATATTAAATAATGAACATTATATGAAAATATATGTTGATCTTTATCAAGTTTTCTTTATTTTTCTTGGTTATCGTTTCTCTTATGTTCATCCTAGTTCGCTCGTTCACAATTTCATTCTATTCTTAATTGTTCTAATTGTTCGTTGACAAATAAAAAAATTGCTATAAAATTCCATTTCACTTGCGTACTCATGTAAATTAACTTAAATTGGAAACATGTAAATATACGCTTAAGATATATGGAACACCATCAAAAATTACAAATATAAACACGAGAGCCAAAATCCCACAAGCCACCCCAAAAAATGCAATTTTTTATTTAATAATTGATTCGCTTTGCAATCTGCATGACACTAGCATACAAACGTTCTTTAATCTCCATCAGATGCCTTGATAACAGTCATAAATTATAATTATTCACAACTATTACAAAAACAAACTGATTACTATTGCTAATCGCTGGACTGCGGATCATTTTGCAAAATACAAATTGCCTATGTCTGATATGAAAAATAGGAGTATCTTAAAAGTTGCATTCTTTCTTTAATAATTTGAATGGGTCGAAAGTGATATATTGACATTATTAAATGTTCATAATCTTTCTACTGTTTGACCTATCTTTTGTCGTATATGCATAAAATCCGCTTCTCTGATAATTATTAATTTGATTCTGAGAAATTTCAAAATATTTTTACAAATGTTCCAGGTTGTCCTGCGCTGCAATTTTAAATTCCAAAAGAGAGATTCACTCCGCCGAATGGCATGCGATTGGACGTGGTCGTCGCGGGGTGGAATTGAACAGAAATGGCAATAGGGCTGACCACAGTACTCAGCACCACCTCGATCCTCGGATTCGGCATAATTCCTCTCCTGGCTATCGGCTTGTCCGTATTTCGATACAACCAAGCCGACCCGGAGTCTCATCCGACGAACGCTCGTCAGGTCTGGTTTCAAACTTTTCAGAGGATGTTTAAAAATAGGGCACTCAATGCTTCAAATTTGAATAGCTCGTGGTACTTACTGGGGGTGGGGGGGGGGGGGGGGGGGGATATGTCTAATTAACATAAGTCCGAAAGTCGATGCTTTCCTTGTGAGATCAACTTAAATGTAAATAACCTAATGATAGTAAAGTATTTAGTGATGGTAAAACTGCGGATTTCATACATTTATGACAAAATAAAATAAATTTATGACAGAATAAAATATGAATGAATAGCTTGCAATTTCTGTTTCCTCCATTCAATTTTATTTTTTATATCGACTAATGTCTATATTGAAGAGAGAATAATTTGCTTAAAAAATAAAATACGATTTAACGAATTACAATTTAATACACGCTAGCATCTAGAAACATTTTATACACTTGTGTACAAACACAAAACACCTATACTCAATATATTCCATACATTCAATTATTGTCTGTGTCAATACTATATATATAGCTACATTAAATTCAGCTAATATTACAATCAATAAATTCTCTTTTTCACCGAATTACAAATCAAATTATATAAACTTAAAATCTTAGATCCTTACCCGCCGTCGATAAAGTAGATTTCTTATCATTAAGATTTGCAGAATTTCGAACTTTCTGCCAATTTAAAGTTCTTTCCACGTGACGAAAAAGATTTACTAAATTACTGTAAATATTCTATTACAGCTGCTGAGAACATATGATTTCATAGTGGTTGGCGGTGGTAGCGCAGGGGCGGTTGTTGCCTCGAGGCTGTCCGAGATTTCGAATTGGACGGTGCTACTTTTGGAGGCCGGCAGCGACGAAAATGAAGTCACAGACGTGCCAATTTTGGCTGGATACACTCAACTCTCGGAGTTCGATTGGAAATACCAAACTTCGCCACCGACCACGTCCGCTTATTGCCTCGCCATGATCGGCGACAGGTGTAACTGGCCCCGGGGTAAAGTCCTTGGCGGCAGTAGCGTGCTAAACGCAATGGTATACGTTCGGGGTAATCGGTAATTTTGAAGAAACTGTAATTATTATTTTTACGCGATGCTCGGTTCAAAAACAATGATTCTGCGTCTGTATCTCCAAAACCGATTACGGTGCGAGCACACTGTACGCAATTACTAGACTCCGGATTTTATGCATTTATGGCAAAAACGAGTAAACACAATTTCAGATAGTTTCAAGAGTGAAAGATGTCGAAAACGTTGATGTATTAATTTAAACTTATAAAAAGTATTCTTATTTTATATGAAGATCCACAGTCTAGTAATTACAATAAATGTGTACTAGTATTACAGTAAATCTAGTAAGTACAGTAAAAGCGGCAAATGTCGCAGTACTATTGCTACACCACTGTAATTTATCGATTTTCTCGCTACGCCGATGCTGATGTTCGACGGAGCCGGTGAACACGTGTGCTGCTGCACGCGCCGCGGCTCCTTTGAATCGAATTTCCCGGAAGACAGCTCATAATACAATAACATAACTTTTTTAAATTCAACAGTTTAAAACTGTTTTTTTTTTAACATATTGCTGATAGTTGTCTGATTAAAATGAGATTAAACATGATACAGTTTGGACAAATATTTTTTCATAAATAAAATAAGTTACTTCATACGTATAATGAATGAATATGGTGTAAAGTATGTCATGCTTGGTATCATTTTATTTGAAAGAATCTGACCAATATACTAAAAATTTTCAGGTATAAAAAATTAGAAATAAAAAAGTTAAGTCATTGCCTTTATTGTAGCAATACAATATATTCATAGTAATGTGCACCGGCACGTTGGCCGCTGCCTTCTCAGATAGTTTCGTTCACCCCGAGTTTTATCTATTATTAATAAAGGCGAGCCGCGAGGCTCGAAGAATCGTGCCTTGTCTACGCTAGAAATACGAAGTGTCCCAAAACTGTCTAACAATTCGGAAGTGTTAGGTTCCTGAGGTGATTTGAAGCAACTTCTTCCTTTACAAAAATTTTCTCCGGGGCATCGTTAACGAGTTATTAACGAAAAGCAATGACCAATGAGAGGCGAGCTCTTTTGGCGCGAGACGATCGAGCCAATGAGGCTACTTTGCGCTAGAAGAGCTCATCTCTCATTGGTCAGTGTTTTTCGTTAATAACTCGTGAACTAAGTCGCGGATTACATTTTCGCTAAGGAAAAAGTTGCTTCAAATGACGTCAGGAACTCCTCAGTTCCCAATTGTGAGTGACTTTTGAACACCCTATATACTTTAGTTCCGACCTCGCGATATTCAGGGAGACGCTATTGTACTTCGTTTCACGCTATCATTCACTTTAATTTCACTACCAACGTTTCCAGCCGCGATTACGACAACTGGGCAGCACTGGGCAACGTGGGTTGGAGCTACGCGGACGTGCTGCCCTACTTCTTGAAGTCAGAGGACAACCGCAATCCGTACCTAGCGAGAACCCCATACCACACGACCGGCGGCTACCTGACCGTCCAGGAGTCCCCGTGGCGATCCCCCCTGTCGGTCGCCTTTCTCCAAGCCGGCCAGGAACTGGGCTACGAGATCCGAGACATAAACGGCGCTAATCAAACGGGCTTCATGCTGACGCAGGCGACGATCCGCCGCGGCAGCCGCTGCTCGACAGCGAAGGCTTTTCTGAGGCCGGTGAAGAACAGGCAGAACCTGCACATAGCGATGAACTCGCAGGCACTGAGGGTGCTGTTTAACGGCGACAAGAGGGCCACGGGAGTGGAGATTCTCCGCGACGGTCGCCGGCAGACCATAAGAGTGCGACGAGAGGTGGTGCTGTCAGCCGGAGCAATTAACTCGCCCCAGCTGCTGATGCTATCGGGCATCGGGCCAAGGGACCACCTGGAGGAGCTCGGCATCCCGGTGATATCCGATCTGAGGGTTGGGGACAACCTGCAGGACCACGTCGGTCTCGGCGGACTGACGTTCATCGTCAACGAGCCGATCAGCCTGAAGAGAGAACGCTTCCAGACGTTCCCGGTGGTGATGGACTACATCCTGAACGAACGAGGACCTATGACCAGCCCAGGCATAGAAGGCTTGGCTTTCGTCAACTCGAAGTACGCCGACCCTTCAGCGGACTATCCGGATATACAGTTTCACTTCGCCGCCAGCTCGGTGAACTCCGATGGCGGTGATCAGATCAAGAAGATCTTGGGGCTCAGGGATAGAGTCTACAACACCATGTATAAACCTCTGCACAACTCGGAGACCTGGTCCATCCTGCCACTGCTCCTTAGGCCCAGGAGCTCGGGCTGGGTCAGGCTCAAGAGCAAAAATCCACTCGTCTATCCGGACATCAATCCTAACTACTTCACGCACAAAGAGGACATCGATGTCCTGGTCGAGGGTATCAGGATTGCCATGGAGATTTCCAATACTACCGCGTTCCAGAGGTTCGGCTCCAGGCCGCATGCTATTCGGATGCCAGGGTGCAATCGGTATCCGTTTGACACTTATGATTACTGGGAGTGCGCTATCAGGCATTTTACCTTCACCATTTATCATCCTACTGGGACCTGCAAGATGGGATCTAGGAGTGACCCTACTGCGGTGGTTGATCCTAGGCTGAGGGTTTTTGGTGTGAAGGGACTGAGGGTGGCTGATGCTTCTATCATGCCTGTGATTGTCAGTGGGAATCCTAATGCGCCGACGATTATGATTGGGGAGAAGGCAAGTGATATTATTAAGGAGGATTGGTTGTATAAGAAGAGGAAGAGATATGTTGGCAGATGAGGGGGCATTGTTTTCACGGTGATGTGTTGCGGTTTTTCACAGCAGATAATGTTTTGAGGATTGAAAGTACAGTTTGGTTTTTTGAGACAGTTTAGCTACCGCATGAATGTTGACAGGCTTCTCAGAGTCTTACAAAGTGGACGTTGTTAATGATTGCCATGGCTGACATGGCTAGATCCATTCAGATTTGTACTTATCAAGTCTTTTGGAGTTTTCCTACGCTGCAAGTTAATTTTGATAACCTTAATATCAATAGTTAATTACTTAAGTTACAATGTTAAGCGGATCTGGTCTTTCAGGTCTGCAGCACTTTCGTGCCACCTGGGTAAGAGTTGAAGAACCCCCCCCCCCCCCCCCCCACGTTCGACGCAAGTGTGACAAGGTAACAATCGTGGATGCGACATTTTGAATATTTTTTCCGTATTATCGCTCCATACAAAATTGATTATTCAATATTATACTATATCATATACAGTAATGTCTCCCTGAATGTCACAATTTTGCTCTACCGAGAATGTCGCAGTACCATTGCTACGCCACTGTAATTTATCGACTTTATCGCCACGCCGATGCCGAGGTTCGACGGAGTCGGTGAACACGTGTGCTGCGGCACGCGCCGGGGCTCCTTTGATTCGAATTTCCGGAAGACAACTCGTAAAACAATTATGGCGTGGCATTTGTGGGGCTATGTTCAATAATATGGGGAGAGAAGAAAAGGAAGGGGACGTTTCGTCCTAGGCCCGCTAGAGGATTCGTCAGTACGGCTATCTAGCGAGAAAGGAATCCATCTCCTTGCGAGTGTCGGAAGTAATCGCCACACAATAACATAACTTTTCTAATTTTACCATTTCAAAGCTAATTTTTTTTCTTAATACATTGCTAATAGTTTTCCAATATATACTAGATCCGACAAATATTTTTTTATAAATAAAATAAGTTACTTGACACGTATAACCCAAAAATCACTCGCAATAGGAAAATGAGGGGTTCCTGAGGTTATTTGAAGTAACTTTCTCTTTTACAGTAATTTTCTCCGAGGTGTTATTAACGAGTTATCAACGAAAAACTGTGACCAATGAGAGACCAGTTTCGCTGGCGCGAGGCGGTCGATCCAACGAGTGGACGGAGCCCAGTTCCGTCGATTAGATCGGCCGCTTAGCGTCAGCCGAGCTCGCCTCTCATTGGTCAGTGTTTTTCATTAATAATTCGTTAATGTCGCCTCGGAGACTACTTTTGTAAAGGAAAAAGTTACTCCAAATGACCTCAGGAACTCCTCCTTTCTCGATTGCAAGTGATTTTTGGGACATCCTGTATATTAGCTTAAGTTTACAAAGCGTTTCGACGTTGCATAATTGTAATGTGACGCCGCGTCACCCGCGTCCACGATTACTACCCTGCCACGCATGCGTCGAACGTGTAGGGGAAGTTCTCCCACTCTTATCGCGGCGGGACAAAAGTGCTGAAAGCCTGGAAGACCTGATCTAAGGTTGCCTAAATTACTTGTCCATATTTACATAATCCAATAAGAGGTGTGGAATTTGTTTTGCAAATGAAAGGACAAAACTAATTGAAAATTTTGTATCCGTTGCAACACATTGTTATTAAAATTATGTTAACATAACAGTAAATCTAGCAAATACTAAAAATGAATGACAAGTGTTGCCATATAAACCTAATAAGAAATGAGCTTATTTCGATCTTGCACAATTTTGATTGAAATAAATGTCTCATTTTTATACTTTGAGTAACATCAAAATAAAAAATGTGAAACCATTTAATAAGCTATAGTAGATTTAGTTGTAGCATAATTTTGACATACTTTGTCTGATCAGTTGAAATTATATGTGCACAAAATGTGGTGCAAATGATTACGTTTATTTGAATAGTAATATTGCTAGATTTAATACTGTTAATGAACGTAACACTTTAATTTTCCCGCGCCTGTAGAACACAGCAGTTGATAACCTGCGCCACTAAAATACACGCGATAAAATGGCGCGAAATTCAAATTCTACATCTCTGAATAAATGAACCGTTGGAAGCATTTCAATAACATTGGTTTAAAGTTTCTAGAAAAGTTTTATATTAATTAAGAAAATTACATGATACCAAAGATAATTTGTTGGTTTACGAATTACATGGACCCTTTTATGGAGCAATTTATTATTGTGTAAAAGTATCTTAATAATTTTGTTTTACATAATAATTTCAACAGGAGTTATTAAATTATGTTACTGAAAATATTTTATTGTTTTAAGAATAAAATCTTTATTGAATAATTTTTTAAATTTTCTCCGATCGTTGATCATTGATTTTTAAAGAATTGTGAAGTAACTGGTAGTTAAAGACTACAAATTAAAATGCAATGTAAATTATATTGAACCTATTATAGCAAGTGTATACGCGGTAAAAGGTCAAGTTGGTATAAACAATGGTAATTAAAACGACGATTTCAAACGACACAAGTAGATTAAAAGTTGATTTATTTGTAGATCAACATGGTATTGTTATTTTATATCGTTGATTATTGATGTAATATATTATTGTATGCATTAATAATGTATATAACAAATTCATGAGATCGGGTAGTTGTAAGAAAAAATTATCGATGTTTTTATTATTATACTAAATAGAAAATTTATCGAAAGTGTTGCAATAATTGGTTCTAGAGTATAATTCTCACCAAAAATAAGAATAATTTTTATTAGCTGGTAGACAACAAATATTTCGACGTACACTCAGGCATTTGTTCACATGTTTTTAAAAACATTGCATTTAGTATTATATGTTTTACAAAATTTGTGTACTTTATATTATATGATTTATAAAATTTTCATATTTTATAGTTCACAAAATTTTTATAATTTGTAGCATATGAAATTTCTACATATATTTTACAGTATATTCAATTTTTATATTTATATGTAGAAGGTGCATAGGCAGAAAGACACGGCAGATCTTATACCTATATTATTTTGATTAAACATTTAAAGGTTTTAAGTAAATTTTATGGCAAATATGAGCAATTCATGATGAAATGGTAATTTAACATTTAGCGTAACTTTTGCATAAAATATTCAGATAAATTATGAAATTTTATTTAAAAATTTTACTTAAATACAGAGCATACAATATTAATGAAAATGTGTTCCTCGAACTAAAATGCAGCGATTTCGCATGTGCAAATGTATGAGGTACTGAGAATTATTTAAAAAATGTCGATCCGATAAATACTGTAATTACAGCTCCATGTAATTTCTGTAACAGTATTACATACATTTCAACACAGTTGCAAAAAATTGCTAACATTAAAGCAACAAGAGACACCAGTCGATCACACAGCCACTGTACAATAATATAACCGTGCCATTCGTCGCAGGAACTTTTATACTTTTGCCAAACGATGTTATAAAGAATAAATATTCCTTTTGAAAGTCGACGTTCCGTTTATTAGCACCGCTCCACTCGGATTTCCAGCCGCGCAGACGACTGCGCATTCGGAGGATATAAAAAGCGTGCCAGTCTCGCAGCCATAAAAGAATCGAAGAATTTTCACTGGATGCATGTCTGCCGAGTATCTCACGCTATGAACGGCTTCCTCGGTGATTTCAATGTCCGGACTTGCCCGAGGGCGCGTCTTCGCTTCGAAACGAAGTTCCAGAAGAGCTTTCTAATGTCGTGATCTTATTTTGTTCAACGACCGTGTAAAGAGCACTTTCGCAGACGACAGTTTATGTATTGTGGCATCAGATCTTTTTTCTTCCAAATGGAATTTCTGTTTCCCGAGCGAAAATATTCCATTTTCAATACTAGAGTCTAGAGAATGTTTCTCTTACACGTATACATCATTTATATGCAATCTGCTACAATATAAGAATACACCAATAATGAATAGTTGTTTATAAAATGGTCTCTACCTTCAATTTTGATAAAATTTATGTATTCCAGCTCAACATTTCAAATAACTTTTTCCTTTGTCAAAAATGTCGCTCTGCACTAGTTCTCGAGATATTTGTTAGAAATCGTAGATCTAACTCTAACCTAATCCAGATTTAAACCAGACCCAATCCATACTTATGACTATACTGCGAATTTTTATGCGTTAATGATATATGCACATTTTTTAAATGCACAGAAATGTATAAATTAACAAGATCTAATATCATTTTTAATATAGTTTTAGAATGGGTATCCTTTTAGTTGACAAAGGAAAAAGTGTGTATTTCAAAAGCGTATAACGACGAAGCCCAGTTCCGTTCATTGACTCGGTCGCCTCACGCCAGCCGATCTCGCCTCTCATTGGTCAGTATTTTTCGTTAATAACTCGTAAACCAAGCTGCGAATTGCATTTGCGGTAAGGAAAAAGTTGCTTCAAATCACCTGAGGACGGAGATTACTCAAAATCATTTCCTGATTTTGAGTAACTTTTGGGACACCCTATATGCTATTATATGTACTTACAATAAACAAAAGAACATTATTTATAAGATCGATACTAAAATTACTGTATTTTGTAACACTGTGCCATTTATGAACATGCCTGTACCATTCTATGCAACCTATTGATGAATGACACAGAAAGCAGTTTTAAAAGAAATTAAAAACAAAGCAAGTAGTAAACGTAGAAGAAACTCATTCATACTTCTTATAGCCTTCTTATAGCAGCTTAGGTAAACTGATCTTTCGAATATACCAAACTAAAGTTAGACAGATATCCTAGATTTTCTTGTTCGCTTGTTCTAAACAAAAGCGTATAATTAATGACAGTTCTTCCGTATAATTTAACCACATGGAAAATAAAAGCGTTATTTAAAGACAGACTCATCTCAATCGAAGACGTTCCTCGACACGTGAGCAAATACTTCATTACAAATTCATTCAATGTTTCATTAATTTCGTAATCTCTGAGATCCATAGACCTTTGTAAAGCAATAAAAAATTGAATAATTATCAATTTGAAAAAGTTGAATCTTTCGTTAAATGTCACTGAATTCCCCAATCCGAACTACTGTGCGCCGGAAAGATCGATGGATCGCCTCGCGTCGCGGGAACGAGGCAGACGATCTCGGAAGCGGAGATCACGACGGAACTTTCGTTTCGCGAGCAAACAACCACCGCCGCGCCGCTTTATGTAAGAGGTTCCGTGCCAAAACTCTCGTTACGGGATACCGATTCTCACGTGCAGTATTTCAAAGCGTTTCCGCTTCCTCGTCCCATATGTTACGTCCTGCACGCGGCGCTCTTCTCCCCAAACTGATCTTTTTTCAACGGCTACCTACGGAAACTGTCTCATCCATCACGTTGGCCAGACTTTCGAGAAAATACCATAATTTTCGCATTTTCCATGCTTCCTTCCGATCATTATTTATGCAGATTTTCTCGTCCGTCACATTGACCAGCTTCCGAAGACAATATAATAATATAAATATAATTGCATTGTCGTTATTATGTAGAATTCAAAGTACGAGTTCGATGTGCAACGTGCTGGTAAAGAGGGTATCGATGTACTCCATCATTAATTCCAATGTTAATTGCAAAGAAAAATTTTGGGAATTATCCGAAATATAACAAATAAACCGATTATTGCGATCAAAGTTTTTAGTAGAAATTTGGATTAATGGATTTTAAATGGGGGCGATATCAATTACAATAAGTTTTTAGTACAATATTTAATTATAGTGAATTTTTATTATAAATCAAATTTATAATAGATTTTTAATTGAAATTTAATTAGAAATTTTCGATTATAATAGATTTTTAATAGATATTTAATTCGGCATTTTTTATTATAACAAATTTTTAACGGACAGGATTGAAGTACAGGAATGTTTTTCTACTTTCAGAGAAACAGTGATGAATAATGTTTTATAGAAAATTTTTGTTATAAAAAATTTTTGTAGAAAGAAAACGACCAATATTAAGTATTTCTTTTAATGCAACAAATCTGAAAGTGAGACGATTCTCCTAAATCTTATTATAAACAGAAGAAAAAATTCTTTTACTAAAGACTGAGGAATTATAAAATGTTATATTGAAAGTTCTAGTGAAATTAGTTTTTCAATGCCACTGGCATTGGGATGGCCAGATAACATAATAAACGTTTATTCAATCAAATTAATTCGACTTTTAATATTTATTCAAATCTAATAATAATGTAAATATTAAGCGAATATCCCTGTTTATTATTATTTATATTTCCTGTTTTATTTTATTTACGTCTCTTCAACGATCTTTTTCAAATTGGATCAAGTGAAAGCATTATTCGTAAAAAAATACAGTAACGATTCACAACTTTCTCTTGAACAGGGAAAATATTTTTTCATCAAAACTGGAGAGTTGCATAATGAAAAAATCTCGTCGTATCCATACAGCCTGCACTTACAGCACTTGTTTCTTTTCCCAAACCGATTTGTAAATTTTCTTTGTTCCTTACGATGGACAATCGTAAGATTGAGTAATAATTACTGGTTCATTACTAATTAGTAGTTCATTGCAGAAAGTGTGGGGGAAATGCATTTGAATACACGCGTCCTACTTAATCTTCGTTTTCCGACGTTAATTGGAAAATTGGGATTATGTGAGCAGAAATATGTCCCTCTTGTTAAGGCGAGTTGTAAGTAACGAGTTGCTTCATCTCAATTACTCTTCTTATCTATTTACAATGGAAACATACTATTAGCGCTAAAACTAATGAAAATTTTAAATCTCGTCGATGATAGTGATATTTGGAAATCTGCTATATATCTGCAAGAATTAAGAATTTTTATCAATGCATTAACTGGGTGGATTCTTATTGAAAAATGCAGCAATGTTCAATCAAGATCCATTAAAAAAAGTGAAAATTTTTTATTATAGTTTGAAAAGCTAGGTTGGAAGAAAGTGATTAAAATTCGCTAAAAAAACTAAGTAATTTCAGAATCTGGATCAATATTAACAATTTTAAGAATTGTTTAAAAGATAACGAGTGGAAGCATGGCTTAGAATAAAATATGTAAATGTCCCTTAATGTTTATTTAAATAAGGAAACATTTTCTTTTATCCTTATTTCGGAAGTTAGGCTGGCAAACAATTGTTGAATGTTACTGAATAATTTTAGAATCTCCGATAATATTAACAACTTCAATAATTTTTTAAAACGCGACAGAGGGAAGCATGATTTAAAACAAAATATGCAAATGTTTCTTAATGTTAATTTGAATAAATGAAAATTTTCTTTCATCCCAATTTGAAAAGTTGGAAACTTTAGGAATTTTGTTGCATAATTGACTGATTCTAGAATTTGAAATAATAACGACAACATTAGTAAGTTCCTCAAATACAACAAATTGAAGCACGTTTTAAGGAAAAATGTACAAATGTTGCTCAAAGCACATTTAAACAGAAAAAAATTCTTACTGAAAATTCAAGAGGGAGATGTTAAACAAATTATTTGAATTTCGCGAATAACGAGAACTTCGACTTTAATTTAAATGAGAATGTTATTTTTTCAATAATTATATGTCGAGACAATTACAATTATTGCAGAAGAAACTGTTGTATTCTGATAAATAAGAAAAATGTTGTTGACTCTACATTCTACACGCGCATGAAACAAAGGCAAGTGAAAGGTTGAACTGTTTCGGACACTGTTGCATTTGTTTCCCCGCTATTAGATTTACATCCTGGAAGACTTGTTGGTCGCGGATGGATCGGAGTACATGAGAGTTTATGGACTGCGAAATTGCAGCCCGAGTAGGATACTTGCGGATAAAGGAAACAGGAACGAATTTCACGACCGAGGGGATAGCGAAATCCGCATACCTTGAATCGCATTATTCCACGGACTGGCATTGTTACCGAGATTCGATTAGATCAAGAATATATAATCCTTATGCACGCGAATTTCGAGAAAATTAGTGAAAGTTAAAGACCCTGGACTATACGGAAACGTTGCGTCTATTTTAAGAAATCCCATTATGCTCCAAAACAATTCGCCTCTACTTTTATCACCCACGGTGCATTTTTCACATTTCTGCACTGTTTTATCCCATCTATTTGCATATACGATGTTTTTACTATATAGCGTCCAAAAGTATTTTTGCAATAAAATATAAACTGTGTCACGCAAATGTCGCCACGATTCTTCGAACACTTGCGACAGTCTGACAAAAAAATGTTTCCAACGGAAGTTAATCAGCATTTAGTTGGCTACATATTGGAATATAAAAAATTTTCAAAACTATTTTTGTCGACTAAGAGTCAAGGTCACCTTGACTTTTTTAAATGACACTCTGTATTTTTGACTTCGTAAGGTTATCACTGATGAAAAAATGAATTCAACGTATAGTATGACCTTCGGGTGACCTTGACTTCAACAATGTAGGATTGAACAACGAAAGCGTTAATATCGAACAAAATACAGCATTCCATTTAAAAGAATTAAAATATCCTTCAAATGACCTTGAGAGAGAAAAAATGTTTCTTTTTCCGTTAACGTATTCTACGTAAAAAGAGAACATAAAAATATATTTTACGCTTTTTTCATAAAGTGAGCCGTTTACTAGTCATTTTAAACGCCATTTATTGATGAACACCCTGTATGTTCACATCATAATTATACTCGTTCTTATGTATAATTCTTGTGACACAGCAATATTGAAAAATTTGAGAAAATGGTAGATATAGTCTCACGTGTCCCCTTTACGATCGGTTTTTCAAACATATCGACGCTTTAAAATAGACAAAATTAAAATGCCTTCAAACTAATAAATAGTCTCGTAAAAGTTGTATGATGTAATATACTCATATCTTCGAAATTTTTATATTAATATCTATTTCGAATAAACAAACTTATTTAATGATTTCAATACAGTTTTAATAGAAGTTAAATCAAAATTGTCTATCCAGTCAAGTGGACATCAACGATACGGT
>CM052159.1:10470139-10482516 GCA_028455555.1 Augochlorella aurata
TGACTGCTTTTGGGCAATATAGGTATACCACATATATAAATATCGGAAATGAAGGAGGGGGGAGGCAACTACAATTATTAATAGACGCATTTATATCTTGTAGAAAAAGTCACAAAATTTTAAGACGCTGTGTCATCATATACATAATTGTTTTTCTAATCGAAATTGAAAATCAGTCAAAATGACTTCCTCCGGCAATCTAGTGTTAATAAAATTAAGTATTTCATAACCTTAAATCGTAGCCTTAAAATTCTTCTAATTCTCGATGTCTTGAGCAATAGTTAGCATAAATGCATAAAATCCACAGTCTAATGGCATAAAACCCTATAACTACTCTAAGGCTAAGTTCAGTTAAAATTGTCAGAACAATTATAATTGTTTTTAATACTTGTATTATACATAGAGTTGATACCATTGATTATTACACGATCAGTGCATCCCGAAGTCCTCTAATACCTTCACCACCTCTAGCACACTTAAAAGATGGTAAACAAAGACCCACAAAATTCGAAACGTTACATTTCCCAGAGAGGAATTTATGTAAGCATTCTGATCACTTATCAGGAAGTTACTATAATTAATGATAATAAACAAATCGGTTAGACTCGCTCAGTTAGATTAAATTAGACACAAATCAGGCTCATTTTTACTGGAATTAGTATTATACGTGGACTGAAAATGATCCCGTCTCGAGCATATTTGTAACGGAAACAGAAGAAGTGAAAAAAGCATATAAACCAGAAGCACGAGAAGAATAAGCGGAAGTGGAAAAAGAAGCTGAAGAAGAAGCAGAAATGGAGGAACAATAAGAAGCTAAAGAATAGGAAGTAAAAGACGAAGAAACAGAAGCTAAAGAAGAAAAAGATGAAGCATAAAAAAAGAGTAATAAGAAGCTAAAAGATAGGAAGAACAAGAAGAAGCTTAAGAAGAAGCTTAAGAAGAAGCATAACAAGGAGAAGCATAACAAGAAGGAGCAGAAACAGAAGAATGAAAGGAGAAAGCAGAAACAGAAAAATAATAAGAAATTGAAGAATAGGAGGAAGAAGGAGCAAAAGATGACGAGGAATTAGCATAAAAAGATGAGCCGGAAGAAGAGAAAGAAAAAGAAGCAGACGGGGAAGAGGAGGAAACAGAAGAAGCGAAAGAAGAAGAAGGGAAGGAAGGGATTGAGTAGGGTAGGATGTAACATCGGTCGCAGCATCGCAGAGTTTCGTCGGTAAAAATCGAAAGTAAGAGTTCAAATTCTCCGGGATCCTGATAGGCGGAAAGAGGGAACCCGCAGCCACCATACGAGCCAAAGAGGGAGCAGCCGCGCCGAGAGTGTAACACACCGTACGTACCGTAATGGCTGCGTCAGTGTAAGCATCGGTGGTTACCACATTCTGAGGAGTGGGATAGGTGTGCGTAGGTAACCACAGGAAGAGAATACTTTCACTGCCAAAGCACGGCCGGGAAGGACGAGGAGGCTCCAGTCATCGGCCAGACCAACAAGGACGGTGAGAGTGAAACGAGTAGGGAGTGTTGTGTCGGAACAGTACGGTATAGTTCTTCCGAGTGTCATTACCGGTCCGTGGCGGTCACTCGGCAATCGGTATCGTGGCCAGTTAGGCGCCACGCTGCCAAATCCGCCGAAAATCGGACGGGTCTTTTACTTTTGTCTCTTTCGTTTCTCTCGTCTTATCGCGCGTAACGTCCGTGAGTGACGTCGAACGACGCATATCGATCATCGCATGGTCGAAGGGATCGAGAGCGAGCATCATCGACCGGTCGGCGAAGGTCAAAATCGTGAACGGTCGGCGGATTTGACGAGCAACTTTCTACACCGGAAGTCGACAAGAGGTGAAGAAGGTGAGTGGAACTAAAATTCGTGGTTCGGGACCGTGCAGGGAATTCCCTCTCACGATCAGAGAAAGTTTGATACGTGAATTCGTTCGGTTTGACAGCGTTCCCCATTCAGTGATTGGATTTTCGATCTAAACGATGGTAAAGGACAAGGTAAAGGTGCCTAATATCACAGACATTTTTCTTTTAGCCTTTGCAGTCTGATGCGACACTAGAAATTACTACACTATTTTCAAAAGCATCTTCACATTATTAAATTTTTCTGTATTAAATAAAGTAAATAATACCAAATGGAAATACTGCAGGTTGAGACAAATATCTTCATTTTGAAGTTGAAATAGTTCCCAGTGCAAACGATTAAACCATAATTTTCGATCAAACACGCTTTTATCGAAAGTGAAATACGCGGTTGAAAACTAAACTATGTTTATTAAAAATATTTTTTTACAATCTACTGGAAAATACTGAAGAATAAATGCCGTTTCTTTGTAATAGAAGGAAAACTATAAGTATGTATTGTACATTTACAGATTTTAAAAATGGGTTTCTAATCTGAGACAAAGTTTAGTTCCTCCAGAAACTTCATGTTTCTTGCCGTTTTTCACACGTCGGGCATATAAAACTACTAGTTTCTTGGGCACCATGATCTTCGTGGGCCCATCGACAACACTCTACACATTGAACCCGTTGTTCACCATGCACGTCCGAAGAGTAAAGGCCAGTGCGAAACGAACATTCTGCGTCACAATTTTCTTCATAATCGCTTTCATCGTTTAGAACTTAATTCTTCTTCATCGTCTGTTGAACTATCGTTTCCTATACAGAGTGTCCCATTTAAGTGAACACAATGAAATATCTCGCATACGACTAACCAAAACCAGAAAAGATGGCACACGTGTTTCATGGTTTCGGACGGGGACTGAAATGGCGTTATTAGATTTTTAATGCACGGGCGTTTTCAACGTTATTCGAAGGTCGATTCGTTCCTTTCGTCGCAAACCTGCATTTTTTAATACGGTATCTTGTTCTACGTGAAAAAGCGCACAACTTTCGTCTCAAACATTTTTCTGTAGGACCTTTATTTTTTAAGGTATTCAGGAAAACGTTCACAAAATTATTCAATTGATTCTTTTATGTCTTCTTTTCTGTCCTTGTTCTAATTAAGATTGTAATTGTACTCGTAATTAAATATGTTAAATATGACAATGTCTACGAACGGTAGCAAAACTTATTTTAAATTTTCAGTGACACCATTTCGATGACATTTCAGTTACACTTTATTAGCTATTAATTTTTTTTCATATTTAATCGTCGTTTCTCTCATTTTAAATAACATGTTGATCCCTGAATATGCTTGTTCCAACAGAAAATTGCAATGAACTAATAAGATATGGAATTATTTAAAAAACTAATAGCGTAATGTACAGAAATGATTATTATTGATAGGAAAACATTTAAAAAGCATTTATGAAAAATCAGACATACGATACTTGATACGCATAATATGTACTTAGTATTTGATAAATAATTCGTACAATATTTAATAAATAATTCAAACAATACTTAATAAGTAATCCATAAAAAACTTAAACGGAGAAATAATTGAGACAGGAAGGTGTTGAAAATGTCAAAAATTCCATCGACAAAGTGATGATTAGATACCTCGAAGCGTAAAACTGTAATACGAATTACACTACTTTCATAATCATCGGCACGTGTCACGCTACTGCAGCAAACTGTTTCATGTGAACATTCATCCGAGTTATCCAACTAGAAATCAAGTAGAATCCTGTTTACATGTCACTGTCTACTTGAATCGGTGACAGTAGAATAAGAGAAATTACAGTTATGAAATCAATTCCACTATGTAACGCAGTATTCTTGATTTATTCTTATTGGCAGACTCGCTTCGTCCTGGTTATTATATCTTCGTCTTATTCCGATTAATATCTTAGTGATATAGTGCGTATTAACATTATTATATAATCGTTATTAATATTCTTATATAGTTGGTATTAACAGTCTTATGTAATTGTTATTAACATCTCCATTTTATTATTAATATCCTTGTTTTATCTTGATTAATACCTGATATAGTTCGTAATAATATCCTTCGATAATTTTTATTGATATCCTTATTTTATTATTGTTAATATTCTTGTTTTGTCTGGATTAATACCTGATATAGTTCGTAATAATATCCTTATGTAATTTTTATTGGTATCCTTATTTTATTATTGTTAATACTCTTTGTTTTATCTTGATTAATGTCTATACATAGTTCGTACTAGCAGCCTTATGTAATTTTTATAAACATCTTTATTAACGTCCTAAGATGCTTCATATTATTAATATCCTTATGCAATTGTTATTAACATCCTTATTTTATGCTGGTTAATATTTTTATTTTATCCTTGTTAATATCATCGTCTTATCTTAATTTTATCCTCATACCAATGACTATTAATTATTGTATAATTTCGATGAACTTCAATATTTTATCCTGGTTAATTCCGTACGTAAATTGTACAAAAACAAAGATAAAAATCAGGGAAAAAGTGGAAAAAACTTAAAAATTATTAGAAAATGGAATAGTTACTATCGAAAATATTTCTCTTTCAACATAATCGCTTCTACACGAGTATAGTTTTGAATACATCGTACACATTCAATTGGATGATTTCTCATTCAATATTCAAATTGAATGAAAATGAAAAGTGATAGAAAGAATAACCACTGAGAAGGCATTGAAAATTATTGAAAAATATTTATTACAGTGTAACTCTATTTGTCCGGGGTCCTAAGAAATACTGAATATTCTTTGGTCATTTTAAAATAGGGCTCATGAATAAATAATTTAAAATATAATCAATTAAATCTATCGATTATATTAATTATTATCTAATTTATTGATTATTTAAATTATTTAACTAATTATTTAGATGTCGTAAACTGTGTTAATTATTGAAATTGATAGAAAGCAGAAAATGGAATAAAAAGAAGAAATTTGTCGGGATTAGAGCATCGTGAATAGCGGATTAAGTAGTTTGTAGCACGTAGTAATATGGCAGAAAAGTGGGTACACGTGGTACCGCTGTAAAATGGCACATTAGTTGCAAATTACCCTGCGGATGAATGCCTGGCGCACCGAGAATTAAATGCGCGCGGTTGTCCATGATTGCTTGGGATTATTCCGAATCATCATGCTGTCGGTTGCCGTGATTGAAACACGCATGGCGTCGGCGTATATTATGTATGTTATCCACGCTTTAAAGCAGATAGTTTCTTTATGGAATAGAATATTTTTATTTATTACTAAATTGTTAAAAAAACATTGCTGTAAATATTAAGTAACATATTATATTGCTTAATACTTTAATATCGACTGTGTGTTTTCTGTAATAACAAGTACAGCAATGTTACGTTTTAAATACATACTTTTAATTATGATACCTAACCAGTAAAAATTGTATAAATGCTCGTTAATGCGTAGTTAATTATGGAGAATTATGTAAATACTCTTTGGTGCATCCTTGATGATTGTGAATTATGTAAATACCGTTTTGTGCATACTTAATCATTAAATATTAAGTAAATACTTTGTGGTGCATACTTAATTATTGAAAATTATGTAAATATTCTTTAATGCATGCTGAACGATTGAAAATTATATAAATACTCTTTGGTGTATACGTAATTACCGAAACTTATGTAAACAAATTATGTAAAACACAAGTGATCAGCTGTTCAACACGAACTACGAAATAAAACATATGAATTTGATGAAGCTGTTGACAATAAATAAAATTAAATAATCTTATATTATTCAATTCGTCTGAAATAAACTACATAAAATAGAATATATGTATAGAATACAATATAGGTATTATATATAATTAGTATATACATATAAAAATATACATACAATGTGTAAAATAAACAGAAGATAATCAATCAAATAAAACTTTATAAAATGAAGTTTTTAATTTAATTACCATTTCAATCATTAAATTAATTATAATACATAATAATGTTAACGATCTAGCAACAATACAATAGTATATTTGAATTCTTTAAAGATTATTGCTATTATGCATTTAATCTGTTCGTTTCCGTCATAGAAAACGTATAGAACCGGTAGTTTATTAAAGTAATAAATTTGGTGAGCTTTCGAATGCACCGAAAGATGCTTTATTACGATGAGACCGTGTGCATCGTAAGTGTCACGTAGCGGTAATAATCGGATACGAGGGAACAGGTGATTACGCAGGAGGAAATTCACCGAGCGTATTTGATTGTGTAAGAGTGTCTAGCATTAGCGAGTCGCGACAATGCTCGATAGGAAAATTGAGCCACGATCGAACCTGAATTAAACATCGATTAATTCAAATGCGGCCGTGTGAAGTATTCATGGCGGATACCGGAAGTCGAGGAATCGGAGATGATTCCTAGGTTACTGGAATTCCTGTCACTTGCGCCATTTAGTTTCTAGGTGACGATCACTGCTGTTGCGAAATGCAAATCTTTAAAACATCGCAATTTCACAACTGAGTCGGTTACGAACATTTTATTTGGGATCAATTAGTTCAGATACAGTTTCTATTATTATTAACACAATTACTAATTAAAATATTTTATTTTATCACAGCCTTATATATTTTTATATTTCTGATAATTTATTTTGTTATCCTACAGTAACTCATGATCTTATATAATTCACGTAACTATCGATTGTTGTCTTTCGTTCGATTATTTTATTTCATTACAGCGGTTTATATTTTTATACTTTAAATACGTTAGTTTGTTGTAAGCTATAGCTTCTGCACGGAACAATTTAAACATTTATATGAGCCGTTTATTTTGAAAGTGGCCTAAGTCCATTTGTCAGTTGTTTCTTGTTAGCTGTAGTAACATGTACATGTTACTACACTACACTTCAAGTATACCACTTGAAGTTAACTGTCGTAAAAAACATTTTGCGCTTAAGTATATTCAGAAAAATTCGATAATTTGGGACATATCAATTTTTGCTGTTATGTTGATAGTTGAAAAAGTCACTTTGAAAGTGGCTTAAGTCCAATCCATTATTAATAATGTCAGAAATTGCGGATCTTCAAATGTCCGAAGGCAGCGATGATGGTAATTACAATTAATTGTTAACTAGTTAGTATAATAAAATTATTATTCAAACAGTTAACCTACTTCTGTGAACAAAATTTGTTAAAACTATGCAGGATATGTTTTTAAGAAATGAACCATATAAAATGTTCTATAAGATATCAATCGATGAGAATGCAGGGTTTAAAATACTGAATTTATTACCACATCATGATAGACCAAGAAAATTTTATGAGAGACCAGTTTGTGAAAATATAAGACAAATTTCAACAGTGAAGTACAAGAACATGATTGACTTACTGTGATATACATCATCGGAGCAACATGACTTCTTCAAATCTCTCCCGCATACCAAAAATGTAGATGAGCAATAAATTGTTATATAATTTATATAGTTTGAAGATTTCCTGAGTTTCATAAATAGTGTTTTTCAAGTGTTCTAATGAAATATAAAATAAATTGAATATTGTTTCTTCAATTTAAAGCATTTTAAATTATATCGAATGAACTTGGGCTGTTTTAAATTTTGTGACAAATCTAATTGTTAATTTTGAAAGTCCATTCTTGATGAAGAGATACATATTATTCACTTAATAATTGCTATTATTTTAATAGGAATTGTAAATTAAACTCTCTTAGATACGCTTGAGGAGTGTGATGCATTGGTATCCTATATGTATATTTATAATTTCATTGAAACGCAAACTCTTAAATATCTCAGTTTAAACATAAATGGACTTAGGCCGCTTTCAAAATAAGCGGTTCATATGTTCAAAATATTTCGTTATATTATTTTGTATTTTAAATAGCTTATCATATTCCTTCATATTTTAAATATTTTATCGTAATTTGTTACATCTTGAATATTGTATCGGATTTTTCTATATTTTTAATTTCTATCATGTTTTATGTATCTTGCTTATATTTTAGCAAATATGTAACATTACTAATAGAAAATATTACGTTACAATTATAATTTCTGAAACTTCCTATGAAAATTATGGAAAACAATCACGGATGCAGTATTTTCTGCAAATCATGTTTTCGAAAACAGTTTTACAATATCAAGAATATTTTTCACAGTTATTCCACCGTATAAAATTATAATTTACTACGTTTTGTATGGTTACCATTGGAAAGCCTAAAGTTATGGCAATAATTCCAGCAAAAAACGCGAAATGGTATAATATGCATTTCATTACGATTTTACAATAAAACAGAAACGTGAGGAGATAATGGTAATTTCAGAAATTTAATAGAAAATGAGGAGAGATGGTGAAAATGCAGCAATTTACACTTTATTTTATAAAATACTTTCGCAATAGGAAGCATGTCCCTGTAAATTCTTATCTAAAGCAAAATCTACATCACTATTCCTGTGAGATAACTAAATGAAACTAGTAGCAGCCATAATCGACTTCGAAAATTTTGATTTTTTAACAAATACCTGTCATTTGAAGCGAATAGATGAGATTTCTACCATACTAATCGTACCTATTCTATCAATGAGAGTAAAAATAATAACACTGCTTATCAATAAAATATATTAATAAAGAAATTATGTAAATTATATAACATATTATGTAATTTATATAATTAATGAATAGATAAATGTATTAATAAATGAATTATATGTATAAATTATATAAATTAGATAACTTCATATTATGTAATTTATTTATTAATATATTTTATTAGTAAAAATTGCTATTATTTAAATTATACAAATTCATATATTTTACGTCAATGTATTTCTCACTATTGATAAACAAATGTACACAAAAATATGCACACAAAATTTTATGCAATTTGAATAATTGATTACCAAAATATAACAATTCTTAAATACTATTTCAATAACAATTAATTAATTGTTAAAACTTCCAATATGGTTTGTATTAATTTATCATGTTCTGTTTTCATTGTATTTGCAAACACTTCGACAAGACTTTTGTAAATAGATGTAACGTAGCTATTACTGATCAATTAAATATTATTTCATCCGCGTCGCAAGGAAGTTTCCAATTCGCATGGATTTGAATAATGTGAAAGCCTCGCGTAGAGTTGGTTATCGGAGTTAATGAGTTAATTCTAGTTAATGCTGTGAGTCGAAATAGAAAATGAACGATGATTATTGCGTCCGCCATTCCATTGGGAACGTTTGTGACCGGTTTCGCATAATCACGCAACTTACGAAATTCTAAAAATTACGCCGACTTTCTATGGCATTTCATGCTAGTTTGTACGCGAGAAGAATGAGCATTGAGAAAAAACTCACACGCAGACAGATATTAATGTGTAAATTGTTTTTTGCCGCTTTATTTATCAACTTGTTCACCGTGATATGTAATTATCTATTATGTAGTTAATATTATTGCAGATGAGTAAACTTACACGAACATTCGCACACATGCACACGACTCCACACATTTACGCATGAATTAAAGGAAGAAAGAAATGAGAGAAAATAAAAGAAAACAGGCGACATTTATTTTCATAAACGATTACAGAAGCAACTTCGTTACTAGTTGACTACATGAGTACATAGAAAGGAAACATACATACGCGTAATTATTGTACATAGAGTTACGATGTATTATATCATTACAAAAATAATGTAAAAAAAATACGAAATCGTTGATACGATAAAAGTGTCAAGATGTTATAAATAAAACAATAAGAATGGGGAATTATTACGCAATTAAATCATATAACAATAGTCATACAATGCAGTAATTATATTGCAAAAAAGATGAACGTTTCAAAACGTAAGAAAATAAAAATTTCAAATTATTACAAAAGTGAATGAAAGTAACAAAAATGGCCAATTGTTACGAAATGAAGTTAGTAGAAGTGGTAAAAAGCATCAAATCATGGCAATATAAAAATTGTAAATACAATATAAATACATAATCGCTGTGAATAAAGTAATAAAAATCATACAAACATCATGTTATCATGAATCAAATTAAATCATAACATTATAACGATAACAAAAATCGTTGCGAAGTAATCATCATAAAAATAACAAAAACATTGTATTATTGTAAAACAAGAAATTATTATAAAAAATTATTTTGCAAAATTATTATAAGCAGTTGTTTGTATATATTTGTAGCAAGCAGAAGATTACGATCGACCGCATGCACGTCGAGTTAAATAAATGTTCCTACGCTGAAAATTACAGAATCACTGAATTAGGAAATCGCATGATTGAAAGTTATTTAATACTTTGTATATTGTCTATATTATACGAAATGAAATTGTTATTCAGAATTCGCATACGAAAGTGACATGTTTCATACGCTTGTGAACGAGGCCCAAACTAATTTTACCGCTCGAACGGAAACTCACGTGGCTTGACTCGTCGAATGCATCCAGAATGCAACTCTTACCTGCAAAAAGAAAATGCATTAGTGTCTTTGAAATTACGAGAAGTTAATCAGATTCGAGAAAATATTCATGCATTAGTAATATAGGATTCATAAATAAAATTAAAAATAAATAAGGAACGACGGTCAATATACGATACATCATAATTATGATTGGCATTATACATTGCAACTAAATACAAAATTATAATGTTGTGATACATAATTAATAAGTATATAACTAAAGGTACATAATTAATAAATAAATATAAGTATATTCAGCACGTTGATTGGTTTAAAATTAATTGTAATGATATTAATAAATAATTCACTAGATCATTTTAAATGTTTTGCAATCCAAATTTCAAAAAACAGAATTAGTTAATGAAATTGAGAATTGATTAAATACATTCGTCGTTGTTTTTCGGTATAGAATAATACAATTGTTAGTAAAAAAATATAGTCGTCATTTTATATAATTATTATTAAAAAATTAGTAACATATGACTAAATAAAATAACATACTGTTCGAATAATACTTTTTCATATTTACGTTAATATATTACAAAATAATATATTATTTTCTTTGTTCTAATATACTGTATTATAGTATATTTATAATATAAGTATATAAGTATTGTGTATATTATGTTTATGTTATTTCAATAATATCTGTTAGTGACATATAAATTGGAATAATCGCATTCCGAATACATCCTTCTATTATTATTAACCGATTCCGAATATTTATAGGAAGCAATAATTGTTTTATTTCTTGAAACAGGATGAAATCATCACTCATGTATTTCCTTATTTTTTAAATAAATTTCACGAGTTGATATTATTACATTGATGTCCTTCAATTATTTAAATTTTTCTACTGTTTTCAATTGCACCATTTGATTATTCTCATGAATGCATAAAATCATGTAACTGGTGACACAACCGGCAAGTGAATAATTCTACATGTAAAAATGAGTCGAAAAATTTAAGACTCCGTTTTCGACAAAAATTAGGTTGAAAAAATAATACTATTGAATAACAATCAAGTGGCACGTCTGGTCATACCAATACTACTGTTCATTGTCAATAAGCCCCGCGACTTGCATCTTTCAACTCAGTTTTCTCGAAAACGAAGCCATAAATGAAAAGTTATTCTTTTTTTGGACTTATTTCTAGCCGTAGAATCAGCCTCTATCCGGTTGTGTCACCTGTTACATGACACCCTGTATATACTCGTATTTGTATTCTTCGAATGTCTAGGCCAGTTCATAAATTTCGAAACACAAGAAATGCAACAGATCAGAACAAACATTCCGCCCTAGCGATAACTATGATCAAATCAGTATGGCAGCTATTTAGTGGAGCTTGCCACGCTCCACTTCTACTTAAACATACCATTAGCCATAGCAGGAAATAAGCCGTGAGAAAATAGTGGGACATAATATCACCATAAACGAACTATAATTCTAGCCTATTCAAAATAAAGAAGTGGTAAATGTAATAGATTTCTCGACGGTAACGAGAACGGCTACTAATTAGAATCTGTAGTATGTCACCGATAATAACTACGTTGAAAATCTTTATGCATTAACGCCCCGTGCAAATTATCGCGAAAGAATAGTAAAGCATGATTCCCGGGTGGCAAAAAGAAATTTGGGCAAGAATAAGGTAGGAACGTAGGGAGAGAGAAAAGCAAAGGCTTTAAAGTTACGGAATACAGGCTATGTAAAGCGGAGGAGGAGTCCACATCCCAAATATGGGAATGTAAGGGCCTTGATGAAGTAGGGAATAGAGAAGTAATCATGAAGGCGAGAGAAGCAATAAATGAAAATAGGGGAAATTTGAAAGAGCTATTAATAGGGGGAGTAAAAGCAGAACTAGTTCTGTGTATCAACAAATTCGAGAGAAACGCGCGATTAGAGTCGGAGAAAGAGGGGAAGAAGGATGAGCAAGAATGAAGGAGACAGTAGTTATGCAATAAGGAAGATTAACGTGAAATTATATTTATATGGTTAACAGCGATGAATGTATTTATATGTCAAC
>CM052159.1:10482616-10509451 GCA_028455555.1 Augochlorella aurata
AGAACATTAAATTCAACTAAATATGAAGAACATTAAATTCAACTAAAATAGAGGAATATTAAATTCAACCGGATTCTATTTTAAAACAATTACAAACTATGGGATTTCTAAACATGGGAAGTTACACAAACAGATGCCGTCCAGTAACAAATTACGATACGTAGCTAGCAGATAATGATTTTCCACATCGAACCAGATTTAGACAAAGACAGATACCTATCGTTGGAATATTATCTCGAGAACGATCCTATCGGACGAATTGCTAGTTTCTCTTTGGTTTCTTTCTACCCGCGAACAAGCATCGTCCGACATCGTTTTCCGTGTTAGAGCGAACGATCCGATTTGAAGTAGCCCTGTTAAAACTTTCTCGCTTGACAAGTGCTCGGTTTTTCTTTCGTCGGTGGAAAATACGCGTTGTGTATGCTGCAAATAAACGATGGAAACGTGTAATTGCGCACGAAGCCGAGTAATATTCTCCATAATGAATGCCGGGCTCGAGATTTAGATCGATGTTTCTTACGAATCATGGTGGTATCTATTTGCTCGTTTAACATGAGTCCGTTGCTTTCGTCATCCTTCTTCCTATTTCCTTATTCTATGTGTAAAGCATTTTCCTTGCGATTATTCCATTAACACTTGTCATGAATGGGCTACTGATTTTATGGATTTATGGGAAAAGTGAGTAGCTGAGATACAAAACAGTCAACGCAACGGAATACAAGCCTGAATAAACTAAAAATGCACACGGTGAGCACAACGAAGCACATGAATTTAAGAAAGTACATTGTCCATCCAATTTACTGAAAAGCACATAGTGAACTCAAAAAGCGTATATATTGCAATAGGTTTTTATTGCAATAATTTATTGTAATTTTATCTAAATTCATTGCAATTTTATATAAATTTTTTATAATTTTATATAAATTTACCCCAATTTTGTATGAATTTACTCTAATGTTATATAAATTAATAATAAATTCGTTGTAAATTTATGAAAATTCATTGTAATTTTATAAAAATTTATCGTAATTTTATATGAACTCGTGCAGTTATTTTATGTGAATATAGGGCAGATGTTCCAATGTCTGCGTTTCCGGATTGAAAACGAATAGGAAAAGAAAAGTTTTATATTTAAATTGATAATTTATATTTCTTTATTATGTATACCTATCAGCATATAAGATTCAGAAAGAAGTGCTACCTGCTAGATCTAATTTGCTAAAATGTAGTAAACACACTGCTCAAAAAATTATAGCACAGAACAATTTTGGATGAAAATTGATGAACCTTGACTAAATGATAACTCCGTAAAAAATCATCATAATATATGGTCTCCTTTTCAAATTAAATCTCGAGACGTCTACTTTAAGATACCGTTTCTGAATTTCTAGTTTGATCCACTCCCACCACTGTAACCCTTTAAATATGACATCATGTATGTCAAATTGAAAATTATCAAGTTTAATTCTCCTTTAATTAAAAAAAAAAAAAAAAGAAACGTGGCTACGATTTTATTTCGCAAAGTTGCTGCAGGTTAAAGTGACCTTTGCATTTCCGACATCAGATCAGAGGTTGCATTAACACGAAGGACTGGCCAGAAGCAGTAATAGGGCAACGCGAAAGAAACACACGCCACTGAAATTTACACAGGCGCGCACAATGTTTTACAAAGTCCGTGAATTTCGTCAAGCTAGGCTATTTTTAATATGACAAACACGGCCTCGCATTTAATGAATTACGGTGGTTGGGATGCATTAAATTTGAAATCCAGAGAGATTATTTTAAAGTAGAGGTTTCAAGCTGTAAATTTAAAAAGCGTCATCACCCTACAATGATTTTTCACAGAATTAGCATGAGTCAAAGTTATCCAATTTTTTATCAAAAATTGTCCTATGGTACAGTACATCTACCCTAAACTTGTGTGAGAGATTATTTTATTAAGAATTAAAAACTTGGTACAAATGTTAATTGGCGAGTGCCAGTGTAAAAGAATATTTAGAGAGAACGAATTATTGATTATAATATTTGCAATGTATGTCAAGTGTGTAGAAAAATGTTATTTTCTATTAGTTAAATACTTATAGTTTATTGTTAATTAAATAAAGTTATTACAAATCCAACAAAACTTGGAAATAATGCTGCAAAGACCGCACACACTATACATATAAATCAAGCGTGTAGGAAGAACACCATGTAAGGCCCATAATGCCTGTGAAAAGATACCAAGCTTTTGCTACTCATTTAAAAATTCGACATTTCATGTGCACCAGCCTAACAACGACAAATCTAATTATAACTAAAGAAAGTACGCACTAAATAAGAGCTGACGATAAAATCACTGTAAATCACTGTAGTTGTGCAAAAAATCGTAGTACGAGGTGTTAAAGGGTACAAAAGGAAGCGAGTGGTTAGTCCATTAAAATGATTTTCATGGTCAGGAAGGCTGGCAATGAAGCTGGCGAGGAAGAGGGATGGCGACGCGAAGAGAGAGGCCGCGTAACGTAACCAGCAGAGCCTCGTGGAAGGAAACGAGCATAGTAGAGGGTTTACACTGGTGGAACACTTTCTCCTTTCCCCGTTATGAGATCACCATCTCGGTTTTCCACCGGCGACGACATAACTTCGTCAATTTGTAGCCGCGAGTTCACGGAACGTCGCACAGTGGTCCCAATCCTAGCATTAGCTGTTAACGACGATTTCAGCAACGTTTCAAGATTTAAAGACCGCTTTATATGAGTCGTTGAATTCGCTTTAAGTCATCTATAACGTTAATAAGTAAAAAAATATATAGTATGTGTAGGACCATTCCCGCATAGAAAACAGAGTCTTAATTTAAAAGATTTATGGAAAAAACAAAATAACGTCAAAAAGAATCTAAATATCCTTCGTCTTCGAGATCTCAGACCGAAATGTCCAACTCGCACACACTCGTCACTATATCCTACATGTATGTATTTATTTATTTAATGTACCTTTGCGGGTTACATGTAACTTCCGTTTTTTCTAATTTTGCTTAGAAATAAAAAAAACAATGACGATTAAAGAATCAAGATAATTCTAATGTTTTGTTTAAAAAAAGAACATTTTCAAATTTTTATATTGTATAGTATAGACGACTGAGTATTAATTAATTTTTATTCGAAACATTCTTGTGTCAAAGTACTGAAATAATGAAACAAGTCGAGAAAAAATCCAATCGCATGTCACAATGGATGAACCAAAATTTTATCGAAAAATATCAAAGTTAACATACATCTTAAACGTCAAAAATTGTTCGTGCGACATTACGATTTTCCCTTATCCTAGAACATTTTAAGTTCAATTCTAAAAAGGTCGTCTCTCTATCACATTTCCGTCAAAAGTCCTACGAGTTTTACAGAAGCTTGTTCATTTTTCGCCACTGTGTGTCGTCGCGTTGCCGCAAGCCGCGTCGAATTCAACCTAGTCGAGCGAGTAATTAAAATTTGCTACGTTTCCTCCAGTTTTCCTCCTTCCTTTCGCTGTTGTCCACTATGATAATCTACCAGATTTGATCCGCTAGTACTATTATAGTACTCGTTTTACAGATGAGAAGACGCTAAGTTTTTTCCACAGTGAAAGGCACGACGAATTCATGATCGACCTGACACCAAAATTGCATTTACCCTTCTACACTTTCCATCCAAGATTGTTTATTGTCATTATTATTATTATTACTATTATTATTATTATTATGCTCGGCTAATGGTGCAACTATCGATACAGTTATTGATATTATCGATATAGAGTGCCTAATACGAGATCCATTCCTTTTTTTAAATCATAATTTTTCGGTTAAAAATACTTTTATTAAAAGTGGATACACGTTTAAAAACTAAAATATGCATATATTATTTTGTAAACTACTGGAAACTGTAGGGAAAAAGATTCCACTGCTTCGTGATAACGGAAAAATTTATTCGACATTATTGAATCAACATCCAATTGAGTAAATGAGATTTTGTTATTCGAAAACTGATCGATTTGTATGTTAATTTTGACAATTAATTTTTTTTCAGTTGCTGTTTCGGAAAGTTTGTTACTTTTGGGTAAATTAATCATTGATGCGAAAATAAATAATACTACTTTGTGTGCAAAGGAAGTAATTAGAAATTAAAAAGTTAAAGTAATTAAAACTTTTCTGAAAAGATTGCTTAAAGAACGGTCAACAATAATTGGCATTATTATTCAATCTATTTGAATAATTATTCAATCTCTATTTGAATAATTTTACAATTGCTTTTCGAATAATTTTGCAACTTCTGTTCGAATTATTTATCCGAATAAAAGAAGAAGAATTACCCGAATAATTAGATTGAATAATTATTGTCCGAATAAAATATTCGACTTAGAAGAATTCATTCGAATAGTTATTTTAAATAATATTATTAGATTCGATTATATTCGAAACTCGGATTATTATATTTCCAACGCGGCATTAAATTAATTCATTTTAATTAATATCGGAAGTGTACTTCCATTCTCTACGAAATTCTTTACAACAATACGCTATTATGAACCAGGGTCAACGCGAACTATACTCGGAGGCTAAATGGAGATCTGCCGGCTCGATGAAAGTTCTCTACTCGTGGAAACAATTGTTCTCGAATCTCATTTGATTAATCGCTCGATTGTGAGATCCAGCCTGCTCTGTTTCATGATCTCGCTTTAACTCTTTTCCAGCAACACGGTAGTTAGGAATAGAATTTATGATAGTAAACTTAGGATTATTCGTTTATTTAGAAACTAGTATTGTTATTTATGAATGAATTCAATTTTGTAATATATCTGTATCTATATCTATATCCATATCTATATATATATATAATAATAATAATAATAATAATAATAAAGAAGAATATAGAATAATAATGCAGTAAAATATTTGGCTAATCTTTACTTTAAGGGTCTACATTGGGATTTTTTACTCTTTTATGTATATTCTCGTAGATTTTGTCGAGAAAGACAAAAAAAAGTCCCAAGATGCGCAAATCGCTGGCTCAATAGTTATACGCGTTCAAAGTTGACAAATTTCAAACGTTTTTGACATGTTCCATGAGTGGCGCCGCTAGATGAAAGCACAATTATTAAAGGAATTCCTCATAAGAGCCGCTAGATGGGAAGCACAAGCATGAATGAGTAGCCATTTTGGTTAATTTTTACTTTAAGGGTTAGAACGCGTATAAGAAGGCTTTTAACGCATATATCTTCTGAATCAATGGTTTCCACACC
Source organism: Augochlorella aurata (assembly GCA_028455555.1). Lineage (NCBI taxonomy): Eukaryota > Metazoa > Arthropoda > Insecta > Hymenoptera > Halictidae > Augochlorella > Augochlorella aurata. Next base: position 10,487,867 of record CM052159.1, read on the forward strand.
TTGAGACTTGGATTTTTGGAGTTTTCTCGAGAAAATCTACGGGAACGCACATAAAAGAGCCAAAGACCTCTGGAACCCTAAAGCAAAGTTTAAGCAAATATTCATTCAAACTATTCTGTAGAAATACAATACAGTATACTATTGATTCAAATTATTCTGTAGAAGTACAATACATCGATCGTGACGCGTTTGAAATATCATGAAACTATGGTGTGACGTATAATATTCCTAATATGCCTACAATGCTGCCATCTAGGCGTCATACTAACGATTCCGCTTCAATTACAGAACAATCTTCCCCATGAAGACTGCGGCACCAACTCCACGATGACCACCGCAACCCCGTACACTCCGCTCAGAGTACCCAGGACCGAACGATTAGGCACTCGGCCCCCAGACATCTTCTAACACCTTCCCAACGTTATGCCACTCAACTCGATCATATTCCCAATTCTTCAAATTCGTCCAAAATTCCAATCGAAGAAGTATGGTGTTCAGTGCGATAGTGGTGACATCTGCCTTGAAGGGAGCCCTGGGTCTCGTGGGGACGAGCTTATGGCTGATTCCGTTGCTAATAGCAGGTCTGTCCTATTACCGCTACGACCAACTGGACCCGGAAAGCCGTCCCATAAACAGATACCCTTTGTATGCGGAATACGACTTCATCGTGGTAGGGGGAGGCTCGGCGGGAGCAGTGGTTGCTAGCAGACTATCAGAAATCCCAGATTGGAATGTCCTTCTGCTAGAAGCTGGGCCAGACGAGAACGAGATAACTGACGTGCCTTCGCTGGCTGCCTATCTTCAGCTGACCAAGCTGGATTGGAAGTATAAGACAGAGCCGACTGGCAAGGCCTGTTTGGCGATGAAAGGTGGCCGATGCAATTGGCCCAGGGGCAAGGTCTTAGGTGGTTCCAGTGTGCTCAACTATATGTTGTATGTCCGAGGAAATCGACACGATTACGACCACTGGGAGGCTCTTGGTAATCCTGGCTGGGGGTTCAGTCAGGCTTTGTACTACTTCAAGAAGTCCGAGGACAACCGCAATCCTTATCTCCAGAAGAGCCCCTATCATTCTACGGGTGGCTACCTAACGGTATGTAGGAAGTGATATATTGGTTTGTGCAATATGTTTTTGATCACACTTTTATGAAGCATCTTTAGATAGTTTATAAGGTTGCCCAGGAGAATTTGTCGGAGTTGAAAAATCCGTTTTAAAAAAAGAGTATCCAAATCTTGTAATATGTTCGCAATACTGAAAAACTCAGTTTTCTCGAAAACGGAGCCATAAATGAAAAGTTATTCTTTTTTTCCGACTTATTTTTTGACGTAGAATCAACCTCTATCCGGTTGTGTCACGTGTTATACGACACCCTGTATATACTCGTATTTGTATTCTTCGAATGTCTAGGCCAGTTCATAAATTTCGAAACACAAGAAATGCAACAGATCAGAACAAACATTCCGCCCTAGCGATAACTATGATCAAATCAGTATGGCAGCTATTTAGTGGAGCTAAATGGCTTTTTCAAAACAGGCCTTAATTTTGTAACAGAATAAATTTAAAGTTCTGCTTTATAGTTAAGTGATAATGTCACAGTTGCGGTTCAAGAATAAAGCACATCTTTATCTATTTACTATGTCTAGATAAATATATCTACAAATATTATTTAACAAGCGCGTAAATTTTGGAATTATAACACCCAGTACTTCACTCTTAAAAATTTCGTAAGAATTGCTTTGTGGTCAAACCATTTAAAACAAGCTCCACAAAAATGAGATACATTCCCCATGTTGGCAATTTTACAGGTGCAGGAATCCCCGTGGAAGACACCTCTGGTGGTCGCCTTCGTGCAGGCAGGGGTGGAGATGGGCTACGAGAACAGGGACATTAACGGTGAACGTCAAACAGGCTTCATGATTGCCCAAGGGACCATCCGCCGAGGTAGCAGATGCTCCACAGCGAAGGCGTTCCTTCGTCCTGTAAGACTCCGTAGGAACATCCACACGGCTATGAACGCTCACGTGACCAGGGTCTTGATAGACCCGGTAACCACGCGGGCCACTGGCGTGGAGTTCATCAGGGACGGTCGCAGGCAGATCGTCAGAGCACGAAAAGAGGTGATCCTCTCGGCAGGAGCTATAAACAGCGCCCAGATCCTGATGTTGTCAGGCATAGGGCCTCAGGAACACCTTCAGCAGATGGGTATTCCTGTGATCAAAGATCTCAGAGTCGGAGACAACCTCCAAGACCACGTTGGCATGGGTGGACTGACATTTTTGGTCGACAAGCCGGTCTCCATAGTGCAAAACCGGCTTCAGGCTGCGCCAATCACTATGCACTACGTAGCCAATGGAAGGGGACCCATGACTACCTTGGGAGGGGTCGAAGGCTACGCCTTTGTCAACACCAAGTTTGCCAACAGATCCATGGACTACCCTGACATCCAGTTCCACATGGCGCCAGCGTCTATCAACTCCGACGCCGGAGTCCAGGTCCGAAGAGTCCTGGGACTCACCGATGAGGTCTATGACGCTGTCTACAAGCCCATCGCGGATAAGGATGCTTGGACCATCATGCCATTGCTGCTGAGACCGAAATCTCGCGGCACTGTCAGATTGAGGAGCTCCAATCCCTTTCACAGTCCCCTAATCGACGCCAACTACTTCGCCGACCCCAGAGACATCGCCACCTTGGTCGAGGGTGCTAAGTTAGCTATGAAAGTCAGCGAGGCCAAGGTGTTCAGGCAGTTTGGGTCCAGAGTGCACCGGGTCAACCTGCCGGGCTGCAAGCATTTCAAGTTTGCCTCTGACGCTTACTGGGACTGCCACATCAGGCATATTTCTATGACAATCTATCATCCGGTCGGGACCACAAAGATGGGCCCGTCCACCGATCCCACTGCTGTCGTGGACCCCAGGTTGAGGGTCTACGGGGTTGGAGGACTCCGAGTAATCGATGCGTCTATCATGCCCACCATCAGCAGTGGAAATACTAATGCTCCGGTTATCATGATCGGGGAGAAGGGTGCCGATCTTGTTAAGGGTGACTGGTTGATGAACTATGAAACCGCGAGATGAAGATGGTGACTTTTGCGATTGCTTTTAGAATTCTGTGAACTATCGAGACGATTTTAGATTTGTGACGTTATAATGACTTTTGTGCCAGGTTTTATTTAGAGCACTTGAAACGATCGTCGTTGAACTTTTAAACAGTCTTGTCGATGCCTGTATAGAGGAAGTTTAATGAGTTTTGAAACGAAAATGCGAAGGTTTTGCACGAATTGTGGATATTAATTCATTTATTAATCCGGGATTACCCACGTGGGTGCATATGAACCCCCAATGAAAAATGTAATATTTAGTAGTTACAATATACGAGAATTCACCAATGGTAGGGATCTACTATATCCTCGCGTGTTAACGAAAAAAAAATTGGAGAAAATGATTGCCAACAATGTAACGAAAAGCTTTGTCAATCAGAATATTCCTCTCCTAACAGTGTGTACAATAAACTTAAAAATTTCGTGTTTCAGAGTAAACAAATAATAAACATAAGAAATAATAACAAATAATAAACAATAAGAAACATCACTGTCATTTACATAATGCACAGAATTTTAAGTTACAAATGGATTAACGACGATAAATTATGCAAAACCTTTGAATTTGTAAAATATTTTGAGGTATTATTGTTGCGTAGATGAGTGTGTTAAGATGGACAATTTTGTTATAAAACTGTTAAATATTGTAGAATTGCAACTGTGTAACTGCGACGTAGAAAAACATAAAGTTAAACGCGTAATAAAAATATAGCGAATAAACTATTAATAAGGATGTTCTATGTGCGAATATGAAATGCAAAATTGATTACATTTAAAATTAAAATCACAAAGGGATCATTTTTGTAACTTGCTCATAATACTATATAATTTGGTCATGATATTGTACATCTTTTTTATCATACACTTTTACAATTAAAATTACAATCGTTCGAAAATTTTATAAAAAAATGTGTTATCTCAGGTGAACTTTGCTGTCTAAGTGCCATAAACTGTAACTTTAATATTATAACATATTAATTAACTATCATCTATCTCTCATTTGCCAATTTTATTTGTTCCTTGTGTGAATTATATAATCGAATTATCAAAGTATTTAAATAACTAATAAATAAATGAAGGGAAGCACTGCTTTTCCCCAAGCAATTCAAAATATGTAAAATGAACACAATTGTGAAAAATCAACATCCTGGAAAACTAATTAATTAAATTAACAAATTTGCTGATTGAAAATAAAAAGAAAGCTGGTAAAATGACACTGGATGGATGAGTGTTAAATAAAGAATAGCGAGCAAATGTTATGTCATGAAACATTAAATGCGCTACTCGAATTGTTACTTTGATAAAATATGTAGTTTCTAAAAAATGTTGTTACTTTTTAAAAAATTATTAAAAAATATGTTAAAATACAAGCCATTATTTTTAATAGACCCGGGACGAAATGTTTCCTTTCTTTTCCTTCCCTCTCCCTTTCCCAATTCATGCCAACGTTAAACACTATGCTATTCGCTTAACCAATCCAAGGAAAATACATTTTCCCTTCAAACGAAAGGCGGAAAAATTGCGCCAGAATGACAGTGAACCTGTTCGTGTCGAGACTGAGCTACCTTCAGTGAGTGAAGTTACGCCTTGTGGAACTTAACAAATTACACTCTCAACTTCCGTTTCATTACTACTTTTGCAGCTGTCACGCTACGTATCGTAAGTACGTTACTTCAATTGTTTATGACGTTCAAAATTTGAAGACCAGTGTTCTATATTTGATATATAACAAGCCGCAGAATCACGTACTGTTAAACAAATGAAATCAACCCCTAAAGCGTTTTATTTTATTTTGAGTACGCAGACTCGAGTGCCTAATTATTTCAAATCTGCGACGAGTATACTTGACAGAAGCAGAAAAAGTGCATCTGCTGTAAAATTGAGATAATTTATAGCAAAAAGGCAAGGTTTCCAAGTTGTCTCTCTTAAGACAATTTATATTTTTATTGTCTGGAGTAATATTATTCGCAAAAGTTTTAATTTAATTAATGCAAGAACAAAACGAATAATCAAAATTTGGAATATAAAATATTTTTTAATAATAAAATATTTAATGAAGAAAAATTCATTTCATTCGTTTTTAGAGAAATGAAATGTTCTTCGTTTGACTTGTAGTTTTCGAACTAAACGATTATCTCCTTCCTCATTGTTTCTCGATAGTTGCATTTTGTTGATTAATGTTTACTTCATTATTACACTAAAGCGTGCTAAAATTACGAGTATGTTTCTTGTTTCACGTAAATTGTGCTTTAAATAGCAAATGTCTATTTATTTTCTCCACGACGAGTATATTCGTCATTATACAATAATGAAATTGGCACCTTTTCGTGACGAGTATACTCGACACAAGCAAAATTTAGTAACTGTGCAAGAAATTAAAACTAATTCCACAATATCTACCCTCCTCAATGGAATTAATTATTCAATTTAATAGTAACAGAAACCACCGTGTTTAATATTATATTAAAACGTAGTGGATTAGCTTGCAACAACGTTGTTGATTGAACAATATAGAAAATGAAAGAGTTTAGTAACCGGAGAACGGTTCTACAGATTAGTCATAAGACAGCTATGAATAGACGCAAGGTTATTTTTATAGCAAAGCAGTGTCGAACTTTGTTGGGTACTGGTTCTGCTACTCCAAAGTAGCTATCGATTTATCAATGTAATAATATGTAAGCAGTTGCAGCGCATTCACATGGCAAAAAAAACTGATCATGGTTATGCAATTTGTATCTATAATATTTTACTTGGAACTGCTTGTGTATAATTTTTGTTTGCGACATCATGTCTATAATCTTCGTTCGTCACATTGCACCCAGTATTTTGTTTGAAATTTTGTATCTAAAAATTTTTACTTGGAGATTCGCATTTATAATTTTTTTGCAACATTTTATATATAATATTCGTTTGCTGCATTGTATGTACTTAGCAATTTTGTTGCAATCATTGTTTGCAACTTTTTACAATACTCACGACACTGAGCTACGCACATAAAAATGTTGATTAACTTCCCTTTACTTATTATAGTTTTAATAATTCTCCAATTTCCAGTATTGTTTACTCTTATTATAATATTCTCGAACAGAAACCTGTGACTAGATTTATAAACTTAAGCATATTCGCACGTCTCAATTTTGATATTTAGATTAAATCCATAAAAATAATCCAATTTCCGGTGTGTTTCTACTTATCGTAACTGGAAAAGTCTTAGCCACTGCAACGATAAGGATAAGATAAAAATTATTGATAACGAAATGTTTACGACTCTTTAAATGCCGAATATCAACCGTCGATGCTCGACAAACTTCATCTATCTCGCTTTCGCTCCCTATATCTATCCTATTTCTTTGTTGAGCTGTACTTGAGTCACTTCCTGAAAAGCAAACTCTGTTCTATTACTCGAAAATATTAATTCAGACTGCCATTTCTTTCAAAAGTCAGAATTACTGTAATTGTTAAGACCTTTCGTCTTTTTCATTCAAATGTACATTATTTAAAAAAAGAAATACTTGGAATTTGTAGGTAAAACACAAGCTACTTATTTATTCATTAAAATTTGTTTCGTCACCACCAGCATATGTCTCCATACAAAATCAATTTTCCCCGTCCATAACTGTTATGAGCAAGCGCAATCAATTTTCTTCGTCTATAGTAGTTATAATTAATCGAAATATATGTTCATCTTCCATAACTCACAATTAATTGAAATCAATTTTCCACATCGACGACTATTACAAGCAACCGAGATCAACTTTTCTTGTCGATACCTGTCGTAAGCTACAATTACCATCTTATTTTTCTGGCTAATAAATAGTTTTCTCGTTGGTACACGCGTTCCTAGATCATTATTTCTTAATAATCGACGACATAATCCAAACGTAACAGGATCTTGTCTGATTTTTCGTACAATTGTATTCTATTCTCTTTCAATCAGCCTTTTCAGACGCACACGACGGAACTTATTAACAATATTACCATGCGCATTTTCCTCACAATATCATGAATCGTGGACTTGCTTCTATCTATTGCGATTCATTTTGTTAGATTGTTTGCAATGAAAATTATGACAGAATTTTGTACACTGCGCCACGAGGGCTAGCTGCTGATGAACTGATTTTTTTACATTCTGTTGGTGTTGGAAATTGTTTGTTTACATTCTATTAGCGTTGAAAATTCTCAATTGTCTATATTTCGAATACCTTCGTGAGCTACGTTTGCTACATGTTCATAGTAAATATATTGTTAAATTATTTTCCAAGTCTGAGTCGTATCTCTTGCTTCATGTGGGATGCTACATCAAATGTTTTAGTGAATACGTACAATATAATGGAACTATGATGAACTAGACCCCACGAAACATCTCGCACCAGCGGATTAGTTTAAGTTAAAGGATACAGGAAAGTGTAAAACCTTTATCAACACCGTCCATTAAACTTTCTCCTAAGTTCATTAAACGCGTGTTTAAAATAATAATATAGTTTATTGCGTTCTAAAACGGTAGAAAGTAATTTTCAGACCTATTAACTCGAAATATTATTGCCGGAACATTTTCAACAGCTTCTGAAGCTGAACGAGATTTTCCGTTTCATGGAAATGATTGCCTTCCTTCGCTTCTCGCAAAGCCAATCTTATCAAGGTATTCGCAAAAATTCGCGGGTTCGACCGAGTCGTGGCAAAAACGACTACAGACGGTGCAATGCGAACGCGAATAAAATGCAACCAGCGTGCAATTTCTAACCGGATTTTAATGTCTGTCATGCGTGCAGTACTGATCGGTTAAATTTTAATTTAACGACTGATAGCGGACTTGGATAAAAAGATGGCACATTTTAAAATTAACGTAATTTTTATTCATTTAACACTACAGCCAAGGTTTCGTTTCTATACTTTGCTAAATGCCACTATAAACATACACAAGTGAAATAGAATTGCTTTCACCGGTCTAAACAATTTTATTTGAAAAGAAAAAGGATTTTTATAGAAATATAATGCGACAAAATTATAGCATGTATAGCAATAAATAAACGAATGATATTTAATGCTTAACATTTTGTGATTCTCTGTTTATAAGAATATGTGCAAGTTAAATATTTCTTTCTTATAATAAATACAGTGTAAAGTATGAACATGACTTAAAGTGTAAAGTATGAACATGACTTAAAGTGTAAAGTATGAAGACAAAAAAAGATGTAAATAACAATATAAATAAATTCATGAATAAGGCAATTAATAAGAAAATAAATGACAAAGTAAATAGCGAAATAAATAACTAAATAAATAACTAAAGAAAAATAGATTGTCCTTTTCTAGATAGCGCAATCATTCGACAATCTAGTAATAAATTTTCGGTAGTCGAAGTACAATATTTTTTTTACTTTTCCTGCAAACAATCTCATTTGTTTTCCCATTGTGAATACATTCGCAAGAGCACGTTCCTTCCTTTTTCCGGCTGCAATTAAAGCATTCCACGCACTAGACAACGCTGAAACGACGATAATTTGCAGCGTGCAAGTATACATCTACTTTCTCGGTACTAATTCATTATTCCAATAGAATTTCAATTCCAGACAGAAAGAATTTCTTTTCTATATGTGATTTCACTTTCGAATTTGAATTGCTAACGATTTCGAAACCAGTTGCGTAACGCGAGCGTCGGAAACTGTTCGTATGGCTGATCGATTCGACGATCGACCGCTGTTCGGGCGAGGCACGTTAATTACTTGAGTATTTTGTAGACTGTGGTCGAAACTAATCGTGGTACTATCTATCTTGGAATTTATTCGAACCTATCTCTAACTTCTATGATTTTGTATACAAAATATTACAATATTCTGAGATTAAATGTTACTATACTCCGAAATAAGGTTTTTAAATTTGAAAATGGGTAGGGTAAAATTTTACTACCATCATGATTAAAAAATAAGACAAAGGAATACAATTTTATTCGACATTATTGAATAAATTTCTGATTAAATAGAATTTTATCTGAATAACAGTTTATGCGAATGAGAATTTTTTTGGATTAGATTTTATTCGAATAAGAATTCATTGAACTAAGAATAATAACAAATAACTTCTTATCTGAATAAATATGCAATTCAGTAAAAATTGATTGAGATAACAATTTACTTGAATAAAATGATTCGAATAAATTGTTATCTAGGTAAATTTTTATTCAATTGTAAATTTGTTCGTATAAGAATTTAATTATTATTCGATGAAAATTAACTTTATTAAATTATTTAAATTTATTCGTACCAGAATTACTTCGGATAATATATTTTTATCAATACATATATTCATACAAAATTAAATAGAAGCAATAACAGCAATAACAGAATAATTCTATAATTCAAATTTTATAATAATTTTATTATTCAAATAAATAGAATAATTTGTTACGAATAATGAATAATTGTTAATCGAATAAAATGTTCGTCCAACGAACATTCAATCGATGTAATTATTTGAAATAAATGTTCGAAACAATTCGAGTAATGATCAACTGTACTAAGCTTACGAACTATATTTGAACACTCTTTTTACCATTGATATCCAAAGACACCTTTCACTATCTAAATTTGACAATATTTATACCAAACATCAAATGACACCATTTACAAATAATTCAACATCGTTTTTACCCAAAGGATAAAAGACCGCTTTTAAAATGTTCATTAAAAATTATTTTTGAAATTCGATCACTTTCACTAAATTGACTTTGCAACTTTTTCTATGATGACTATAAAATTAATTTCATGACAACAAACATGGAATGCACATACGAAGAAGTCGGTAAAATAGTATTAAACTTTATGAAGTTGTTAGAATTAAAAAGATTTTAAAAGACTACCATTTCATTTTATAGAAAGACAGAATTTTTGAGAAATGTAAAATGTGAATGTAGAAACTTTACTTTTTTAAAATGGGCACAGAAAGAATGTTGTAAGAATTTTTTACATAAATTTATGGAAGTTCACAGATCGTCGTATTTCAGATTACCATTTAGCAATTCGTTAATTTCTTGGTTTAATGTCGTTTCAGTTTTAATCGTTTCTTTTTAATACTTGGAAATTGTAATTAGTTTATCCAATTATAATAAACGTATTTGATTTTCAAGTTTTTCCTGCAATTTTGAATTATATTTATTATTTCATTATCTATATAACTCAATTTTAACTTCGTAATGTAAATAACCAAATGTTGCTAAAAAAACAACCTATTTTTCATATTTCTATTATTCATATTTTGAATAATGTAATTTATTAATCATGTTCAGTGAAACTCAACTTGTAATTTATATCTCATGAAATCTAATTGGGCTATAATCGATGTTATGAAATTACGATAATAAACGATGCTATGTAATTACGATTGTAATTGATTCTAGACTCTATTCATGCTTTCGAATTATATTCATTTCTCTTTATGTTCTACACTTCACTTGCGTTCTAAAATGCAATTTACATTTTATGCAGTTCAATTTACAACTAACATTTTACGTAATTTAATTTACAATTCACAGTTTACACAGTTTAATTCATAATTTATAGTTTATGTTATGGAATTAAAAAATTTACATTTTATCTAGTGGAATTTATAATTTACATTCCGAGTTAAAATCGACTGATTTATAATTTATAAATTCCAGCTTTTAAGCTCTTCGAATTATACTTACGGTGTTTTAAATTTCATATAATAAAAATGGAATAACGGAGCAGAAGTTCGCTAAAAACTGTGACTGTCAGTTGCATAAGCAGAATTTTATGCGGAAATTTTGAAAGTAGTTTTAAATAGATGCAAAAAGTAACAAAGATTCAGTATTAAGTGGTTCAAGGCTTGTTGAACGAGAAAAACCTAGTTATCTTGTACTGACACCTTTCAACTTTTAGATTTAAAAAAACTGCAAGAACATGAATAAAACATTAGAGCCGGAAGAAGTCTAAGATCCGAATGAGTACTTATAAAAGAGACTGTATAGCAAGTATAATAATATAATATAATAAACTATAATAGTTTTTGGTTTAGTTACGATTTAATTTTTCAAAGATTGTTTTATATTTAAGAAGAATATTGTTATTACTAATATCTTTATTTTAGCAAGAACTTCTTAAAATATTTACAAAAATGTTCCTTAATAAGAAAAATGTATACTAATCTTCTGTTGCTTAAATAGCTTGTTTGCAATTTTAGATGCCAATAACAACAGAAAAGTTTGTTTGTAATACTTCTGGTTTAGACATTTTCTTTATGAAATTTAAAATGATTTATAACCATCAATTATTGTAAGAATATATCATAATTCACAATCTCAGATACAATAAACAGAATGTAAATTTATTTATGCAATTAATGTCTCCAGTACCGTGTATGCTGAACATATAAACACGTGATCGTGATCTGAATAAAATTGCATTTGGATAATCGAGGTTCTAGTCTAGTACACAGAGATCATTGAACCGCTTTGTTTCGCTATCTGCAAAACACGCCTGTCAAGGTGCACAACGAACAAGATAGCTCTTAGTAAAAATAATGGCAGATTTATTCGCCGTGCTCGAACGGAACGTACAGGTACAATACTGTCCATAAGTATTAAAACAATGGAATACACCCTTAGATATTGATGTCTGTCCACTGTATACTACACAATGCATGAAAGAAAATATGTAAAATTTAGCTTATGAATTTTTTGGTCATAGAAAATCCTTGAAATTTTTAGCTTTAATGATGTTTTGTTCCTTAATAATAACAGTTACTCGATTCTACTTAAACAGCAGAATTCTGTTAACTTTGTTTAACGTTCTATTATAAGCATGCTTAAACAATAGTTAGGGAAGATACACGAGGTGCGTCTGCAATTAAAATGTATACATGAAAATAGAACAGTACTTACAGATTTGGATCTAGCATACAAATAAAAAGGAAACTACTCGAAATTATAAATTTCAGTATTGAACAGTGTTATTCAATATAAATATAATTATTGAGAATGAGCACTTAAAATCAGATTAGTAAATGTGATAGACCTAACTTTAAAAATAAAACGCAACCACGAGGTCGAATTATTTTTATAACGATTTCTACAGGCTACTAAGAAATTGAGATTAAATTAAACTCTGTTTACAATCCTGGATCAAAATGCAAGAAAACAGAAATAAATGACATCTGAAATGCCAAAGAATTGAATATTGAATTTTCTGGTCATCACTGATGGTCATTTAGAAGACAGTGTAGATATAATAGCGGATTCTTTCAATTATCAGCTAGAAAACTATAATTTAGGTGGAACAATTGTAACTCTGGATCAATTTAAATGCATTCCTAAAGATAAGAACCAATCAACATGTAAAACAATTTTTATTAAATTCTATCCTCAACATTTATGGTCATTCAGGGAATAGTGAACATAATAATTGACACTTTAAACTGATAACTATAAAATTCGAATTAAAATAGAATGTTCGTAACCCCGGATTAAATTTTATTAATTTTATTTTACTAAATTTGGATTAAATTTTATGATCTATATCAATGACAATATAAATGGATAACACATTATAATTTAGATGAAACGTTTATAAAGATGACAATAAATGACTAGACCGAATTGTCAAAATGGTTAAAAAAATAGACCCAAGCCTAGAGATAAGAACAAACCAACATATCCCACATTTATATTAAATCTTGTCGTCAACATTAATGGCATTTTAGAGAGACAACAAAGACATTGCAATTTTGATGAAACGTTTCTATAAATGGCAATGAATACCCAGTAGCATAATCCCGTGTTAAAAGTTTTTGTTTTTAGATGAATACTTGGAACATTTAACAGTAACATTTTCTTTTAAAAACGAGACGTTACTTTCAAGATGTTATTAAAATTATTTATATATTCTTTCAATGTTCAAGACTCTAAAGAATGTGATGCTATAGCCATGCTGTGCATAACCGTGGCAGCCGACGCGTTACTTGTTCCCTGCCTCTCCATCGCGATTCTATAGCATTCCCAATCACTCGCATTCACCTAGTCTCGCACGCGCATTCTAAAAATCCTGAAACTTCTGTGGGCTAGTGTACCGAAGGCTTGCAAGGGAGTTGTCGCGCACAATGTGCGGGGCATAAAAGTGAAACGTGCGTGAGATAAAACAGATGCACGCCGGGTTACAGGGAACGCGAGAAGGGATCGCGTGGAGTCCAAGTCAGCATTACTCAAGTCCCCAGGTAAGTATTACGTGAACGTCGACGAGAAAGCGCATTTCTCTGGTGGATCTCGAAGTGGAAAGTGGACACTGGGTCTCCAGAAGCAGTTTTGGCGGCCGCGTAACACCACCGAGCCTCTTCACAGCGACGGAAGTCATTATATCGATAACCGTGTCCAGGATAATGGTAACAACAATTCGATCACGATAATTACCGTTGCGAAATCGAACGGAACGTATAAGGGAACACGGCTTAAGTTACGTTTATGGTGGAACTGCAGCGAATGTCATAAGGGTACGTTTATGGTCGAACTGCGATAGTAAGAGCTTCTATGGAACAGTAGTATTTTCGGTTTGTTTAGAACGAAGTTGCGCTAATAGCTGTTCCAGTCATTTAACCCTCATCCTGCCCTCATTTTTTCAACTTGATGTGTCATGTGTGTGTCACGCTGACACTATCGTAAAAATTCAATATAATAAAAAGCAAACAATTTCTTTTCATAAGGCGCCATTCAAAATACTTATATTACGTTTCAAAATCGTTTTAATACTATCAAATTTGTTTATATTTTTTTAAACTGTTGAAAGTGTAACTGCTGTACGAGTTACAAAATTCAATTTCATATTTATAAAATGCAAATAGGTTATGCAAAATGGAAATGCTATAGGTCAGAAGAACTGTTTTGAATTTCGAGTTAAAATTGCGTCGACTGCTAAGGGCTAAATATTTGATTGAAAATAAGGAAAAACATATTTACACAATGTCCTATTCACATTTTTTCAGAGAGAACGAAACTATGCGTCGTACAGGCTGGTTTTTTAGTGTTTTCGTTCTGGCCTTTTACGGTTTCTTGATAAACTATTCCAAGATGTATAACATAGTTTTCACGCGCTTGTTATGACTCACATCCATTCAAAATTCCTCCGAAGTTTAGATTTCAGCTCCCTATAGCTTCTAGATACTTTATCGAAAAAAAAAGAAGTGACATGTCTTCTATTGCTCGTGAAATTCGTGTGCGTTAAATGGACAAAAAAACAACCCTTTCCGTGACAAATATTTTCAGACCTTCACGTTATATGTTTTTTCATTGATAGTAATAAATACAACGAGAAGCAAAAGTGTTCGGACAACTTTTAGAACAATATAACTTTTTCAAAACTGATCTAAATGATTTAAATTTTTTTAAATGCTGTAGAGACTAGTGCAATACTTTCTTAATATTTTTTTTAAAAAACTCTTGTTTGTTCACTTTTTTTATCTGAGCCTATAATGAAAATCTAAAAAATGCATTTGGTACTTTTCAGTAAGTTACTTATATGCTGAAAATTTCATGAATTTAAATCGCCAACCAATTAGTAAATTTTCGAAAATTCAATTAAATAAGTTGTTGTTAGAAAAAAACAGAAAAACTTTACATGGAGTATCGTCAAAAATATGTTTGGAAAAATTTGTTGAATAAAGCTGGGAATTATCATACATCAATGATTAATAAAAAGGTTATTTTTATTCTATCATTGTAACAAGTAAGCTTTTAGCCCACGTAGGAAATTTCTCATTTATTATAGTTTTTGCAAAAAAACAAGTAAAGATGATAATTTAACAAATATATACGGTCTAGTAACAGTAAACACGAATGATGAATTAACTTGTCATTTCCAGTAAAAAAGTTTTGCAAACGTGATTGTTATCTTCGAGTTGCGTAATATGGTACGTCGAAAGCTATGTAAATACGTGTTTCTCTGTTTGATGTCCCAACGTAAATACTCTCATTATAAAACAATAGAATGTATTTATACGCTTCTCTCTCTCTCTCTCTCTCTCTCTCTCTCTCTCTCTCTCTCTCTCTCTCTCTCATTATCGCGTTCATTGTTTGCCGTAGCTTCGACATAAACGTACCCTAACGCAGAACACTAGCATTTCATTATTAGCATTGCATTGTCAGTAGCTACTAGCGTTTGTTTCGAAAACAATCGTGCATAGTTATAACATTCCAATTAAATGCAATAAATACTCTAATAACATTTAAAGAGAAATGTTGTTACAAGAAAGTTATAACTTCTTCGAATGTGTGGCGATATAATTTTGAAACGATATAGACAAAAATAATTTGACTTCTTATAATTTTGAAATCAGATACTGCATTATGTCATAGTTTTATCTACTTGTATGGAATATAAAGCTATTATTATTTATTATTAATGCTTTAAACCAAATGGTTTATTAGCAAATACAAACTCGTTAGAATATTATAGATTATATAATTCATGTATTTATGTAAATATATTATATATTATATAATATATAATATTCCATAATATATTTCATTTAATTATACAAAATATATAATATATTATAATCATAATTTTACATTTGTATACATGGCATGATTATATGTTGCACATTATAGTTTAAAAGCTTAAGGTGAGCTCATATATTGATAAAGAAAATGACAAAAAATTAATTGTTGCTATGCGTGTTCCTTTGTATACTAAACAACTTCCATTCGAAACATTTTTTTATACATCACATGGTTTACAAAAAGTATTAAAGTGGGAGAACTGAGTTCTGAAATCTTTATGCGAATTGCAGTTTTTAGATAGATTTCTCAATGTCTATACCACATTTATGGGCAGCTCATTAATTTTCTTTTAAAGAATAATTACAGTTTTGTTTATAAATGGAATTGTCATAATTGTTCAACAACCTATTTGAAAAATTTTGGACTGTTGATCTTTGAGTTTGAAAAGGCTGTTATCTGTTTATTGATAATTAATTTAGTGTAGAAATTCCTTGTTCTAGAAATAAATGTTGTTTAATAAAGAAAAATGACATTATATTTTATTAATATAGAGGTTGTCTAGTGCTTGAAATGTTTTGCGTATGCCACTAATGAATGTTAAAGAAAATTTACAGTGTTACCATTCCTCTCGAGGAAAGCAGAAAGTAATAATTTATTTAACACCTTTTAGTAGCAGTTCTAATTACTATTGTTACATAATTCAGTTGTTTCTTTGGTTAGAGGCAGAAAACAATCGCTTATGCATATTCCTTCTTATTTCATCTCCGAACATAAAAATTTCAAAATAGTTTATAAATTATTTTAAAAATTGGAATAGTATGAGAAGATTTTGAGGCATTTATAGTTCGCAAATAGAATCTGGATTTTAAGCATTCAGAAATAATTGTAAAAGCTGGACCTTCTTTAACCTCTCTTGAACATTTGTATCTTTCAGCTTTTGGCTAAAACTATTCGTTAGACTTTAGTCTACAAGTATTTTATATAATTTAATTTCCATAGTATTATAAAAGAGGATGTTATCACAGAGTTAGCTGGTCTAAGGAGACCGAACCAACAAGCGGACGAAGACCAGTTCCGCTCATTGGCCCGGTCACCTTGCGTCAGCTAATCTCGTCTCTCATTGGTCAGTGTTTTTCATTAATAACTTGTAAACAAGCTGCGGATTGCATCTGTGTCAAAAAAAAGTTACTTCAAATGACCTTGCGAACCCCTCATTTCTCTATGAGTGACTTCCGGACACCCTGTACATACTTTATAGAGAACCAAATGTAATTACATTTATTTGTTTTCACTTATTTAAAAATGTTTTTATTAATTTAAAACTTGATTTCTTCGGATGATGAGAAATGTTAGTTAGGACGTTAGTTAGGTTATTTGAGACTAAAGAGGGCAGGATGGTTGTCGACGTTAAGTCTCCTGAATATTGAATGACATGAAAAAACCATTAACATACAAATTCATAACTGAATGATACAATGATATTACTCTAAAAGCTTATTATTCCACAGCAATATGGCACACCTAGTGTACGGTCTGCTACTTCTGGCATCGTTCCTTGCCGCGCCTATAGAATCCCAATCGCTGCTAGAAACGCTGAGGAGCTACGGGCCACCGGCAGAGGTCTTGAACAGAGCTGACCCTAACAACAAGAGATACGACTTCATCATAGTAGGCGCCGGTTCCGCTGGCTCAGTTCTTGCCAATCGTCTCTCGGAGAACAAGAAATGGAACGTGCTGCTCCTGGAGGCAGGAGGTACGGAGACACTGCTTCACCAGATCCCGATCCTCGTCGGCTACTTTCAACTGTCGAACTACAACTGGGGCTACAAAGTGGAGCCGCAAAAAAACGCCTGCCTAGGGATGATCAACCATCAGTGCTCTTGGCCCCGGGGCAAAGCTCTAGGTGGCACCAGCACACTCAATTACATGATCCATACGAGGGGGAACAGACTTGATTATGATATCTGGGCCGCACTGGGTAACGAGGGCTGGTCTTACAACGAAATCCTGCCTTATTACGTAAAGAGCGAGAAATTTGACGTGCCAGGTTAGTCCGTTCACTTTCAGACATAATGTTCCTACATGGCGAGTCAAGTAACTGGACCGAGCTGTGACTGTTCCAGGGGAATTCGGAAAAAAAGTTGTTGAGCAAAATTTTACACTATTTGACAAGCTTTATTATCCTATAGTACGATTTTATTCGCAAGATTTTATTCAAAAGTGCAAATGCAGTTTTTCTTCTATCAGAACTGTATATGTTTTTGCAAGTAGATCGATTATCCAGAACAGGCCTGGCCGAGTACTTTCGACCGCGAGCTACAAGTTCCCCACCACCAATTCCTCTCTTTCCCCATTAGTGGGGACGAGCTACGGAAAACGTAAGAGGGAGAAGGAGTCACGTGTGGCTCACGAGCCGCGACTCGGCCAGGCCTGCTCTAGAACATTCGCCGTAAAAAAGTATTATGGTACAATACCAAAGAAGATGAATATTTTATGAAATATGAGACGATTACAATGCAAAAAGTAGCTTTCTTCAAGGTCATCGATATAAGTAAGGGATCCATCACTTACTCTTATTTTAACAATAATCACGATGATACGGCAAAGAATTATAAACAACAAAATTTGAATACCACATTTGAAGTTATATTAAAAGTATAAAATCATTTAAGTAACCCATTAGTTTACTGTAAGTTCTCGAAAAATTATTAAAAGGTATTAGTCGTGCATTTGCCGCGAACGATACCTTTCGCATACTGATATAGTTAAGAAATCGAATTTATGTAAATAGTCATAATTTTAAATACTTAGCTTTCAGTCGACTAAAACAGTGTTTTTATACTATAAAAATCATTGAATTTTATAAAGAGAGTATAAACATATTTTTTGATTTTCACAATTTATGTTATCACATTTACTTTAAAAGGGGAAATCAAAGGTGATACTCCTCCATATGAGTACTGCTATTTTTTATAGTAAAATGCAGCAGTAATGTACAACCAGTAAACAACATTTATTCCTCTGAACAATCTACCTATCCCTCACACGATAACTTTAAAAGGGATAGTTTTCTCAAAGTTTCACATATTTCAATCCAAAAGTCGTAAGGAAAATCATCATCATAATAAGGACTTCCAACAATGTGTTCTCGAATAGCATTCGACCATACGTCTACCAAATTTCAATAGGGTAGAGGAACAGTGCAACAGCTTGCAACGAAAATAATGAAACGTTCTGTCTGCAGGCATCAGGAACTCCTCCTACCACGGCGACAAAGGTTACCTCTGCGTGGAGTACATACCCTACCACACGGACTTATCGAAAGCATTCCTGAAAGCCGGCCGCGAGCTGGGCTACAAGATCGTGGACTACAATGGTGAGGACCAGATCGGCTTCTCCTACATCCAAGCAAACCTGGACAAAGGCACCCGATGCAGCGCGTCGAAGGCGTACCTACGAGTGAACCGACCCAACCTGAACATAGTAACTGGCGCGACGGTCACGAAAATCCTGATCGACGACAACAACCACGCGTACGGCGTAGAGTTCGTCCAGAACAACCAACGCAAACGAGTCCTCTGTTCGAAAGAAGTGATCCTATCCGCAGGAACGATCGACTCAGCGAAATTGCTAATGCTGTCCGGCGTGGGTCCTCGAGATCACTTGGAGGAGCTAGGTATCAAGCTAGTGAAGGATTTGAAAGTGGGCTACAACATGTACGAGCACATAGGGTTCCTAGGACTGACGTTCCTGGTGAATCAACCGGTGTCCTTGCTGCAGAGCAGGCTGGCCAGACCCAGCGTTTTTGTACAGTACTTTCTGAACAGGAGTGGCTTGATGTCGCTGCCGGGTGGAGCAGAGGCTCTGGCCTTCATCAGGACCAAGTATGCCCCCGATAGCAGGCCGGACGTTGAACTATTATTCGTCGCTGGATCGGTGCACTCCGATGGAGGAATACCATTGAAGAAAGCTTTAAGGATCACAGACGAGCTCTACAACACCGTCTACAAGCCGATCGAAAACCAGGACGCCTGGTCCATCTGGCCCATCCTACAGAACCCCAGGAGCATCGGCCGGCTGACTCTGAAATCCAAGAACCCCTTCGAGCCGCCAAGGATGGAACCGAACTTCTTCACGCACCCGGCAGACGTGGAGATCATCTTGGAGGGCATCAAGCACGCCATCAACATCTCGAAAACGGCTTCGTTCCAGAAGTACGGAAGCAAACTGCACGACATCAAAATCCCTGGGTGCGGGGAATTCGAGTTTGCCAGCGATGACTATTGGCGGTGTGCCATTAAGCATCTGCCGTCAATGATGAATCATGAGATCGGTACCGTCAAGATGGGACCCGAGGATGATGCTTACGCTGTTGTGGATCCGAAACTTAGGGTATATGGGGTGAAGGGATTGAGGGTCGCTGATGCGAGCATCATGCCGACTATACCTACCGGACACGTCAATGCGGGGATCTTCATGATTGGGGAGAAGGCAGCTGATTTGATCAAGCAATTTTGGCAGCAAAGCTGACCGACTGGCTAACTATTTCATTCGGTAAATGATTAGTCTTGTACTAAAGGAAAGTTACGCACAGTGTTGCACTTCCTTATTTGTTATACTTCCCTACGCATACACATCCTTTAGTTCTTGCCGCATCAGTTTCAAAAAACGAGGAAGCAGCGCTGAGATACTTGAAAAGTAATATATTGAAAATTGAAAGCGTTGAAAAGCGCGGGGATGGTTGAAACGTAATATAGTAGATGCAGGCAGTGTCGCCGCTTCCTGAAGCTGATGTTTACGTCCTTTTGTCTGGATCATTGGATGAGATATAGATTGCATGCGAAGTAATTTGAAATATTGAAAAGCCTGACAATATTTAGAACGTAATATATTAAAGATTGAAAACGTTGGAAAGCACGCGATATAGTATAATTTGGAGACGTTGACGAAATATTTTAAATGTTGTATAATAAAAATTGGAAACGTCGGAAAGCGCAGGAATATTTGGAACGTAGTATAATAAATGTAGATAGCGTTGTCACTTCTTTATGTTGAAAGTAACACAGTGGATAGCAACAGAAATTTAATTTTATGGTATCATGTATGCAAATGAATGTTGTTACAGTTTCAAAAGAATGTTGCGTGTATTTTGTGTAAGTACTAAGGAGTGCGAATAGCAAGATACGAATATTCTGGTTAAACGTCGCCTGTGATTACTAATTTGTAATTATCTGTACATTAAACATCTATTTCACTCATAGAACATAGGCGCGTTAGATTTAAATTACGCTACGTAATTGTTAATTTCTTACATGTTTATTAGTTACTAAGTGGTATTGTAAGGTAGAGAAGTCAAAGTCGAAGATAACATACAATTTTCATTCTTTTTGTATAATTATATCGTTATTGTTAAATTTTGTGTATTAGTTACCAGTAGCAGTAACACAATTATGTCTCTTGTTAATTTAAGATGTTTGTTTACTCTGAGACTGAAGAGAAAAGTAGCAGAGAACTTTACAAATTCATACATAGAAACCTATACTCAAATTGCAGCTACTTGCACGCATGCGCACTCCACATTAATAGTCGAAAATACGCCATAGAATCTTTTGCATTCCTGCTTTAGACGTGTAACTTCTGGGACGCTAATTAGAAGTGCGTTACAGAATCATAGTAACGCCGAATTGTTCCTTATAGGAAAACTAATCTTCTCATCACAATATTTGTGAAAACTTTTGAAAACCTGACAATTTTGGAATAATAAATGTTTTTACATTTTTGTTTACGCTGGTCTGACGTTATATTGTTTATGAACATTAAGCACTATTCTTATAACATGTTCTAATAAATGAAAGTTGAAAAGGTAACCACCTAAATGTGTACATACTTCCAAGTGTCTCTCTTGTTTGGTTTATGAAGACTTCAGAAAACATGTTTAAATCATGTTATTTTTTGTGTGCTCCCCAATCGTACGAGGTAATA
>CM052159.1:10509551-10545226 GCA_028455555.1 Augochlorella aurata
GTTCTTTTCTGCATTTTCTTTATATTTAGTTAAAACCTCAATAGAGATATTTTTGGAAAAACTTGCTTATCAGCAACAAACGTGTTCCCGTATTTTCAAATGCCAGTGTCATAATCCAACAGAATAGTCGAAAATTATATAATCGAGTGAAGCGCATTCTGTGTAACAACTGTTACAAAATTGGACAATTCTATTGTTCTTCATCTCCATGTAAAGAAGTGCTTATGTAATATACACAGAGATAAAAATAGAACAACGTCATGGCGTGGTAAAATAGTTTAATCGCAATTCGATTAAAGAAAAAAGTACAAAGTATAAGCTTTAAAATTCTTGTCAATATAAATAAATTATTTATGTGCATATAATATACATATGTGCAATACAATACATATTTAATATTTATTTTACACAATAAAATAAATAACTTATATATACAATAAATATTTATATAATTCTAAATCTTCTAAATTTATATACAAACAAAAATAAAAGCTCTTAAATAAATAACAAATAATTTCGTTCGGACTAAAGTTTTATTAAAAGAAAAGGATGCTAAATTTTTTACAACAGCTCTACATAATCAGTCGCATGAATAGTTGTAATAATAATAACATCGGTACATAAATAAATGAGATTTATTTAAAAAGCATACATTTTCTACAGTAAAATTACGTAAATTATTTTCATAAATATATCACAGTATCTTTACAGACGTATTTATAATAAAATTTGTAATAAAATTTGTAATTTTTGTTTTATAAAATCGAAATAAGAAAATGTTTAATGCGATGTATCATCCTGCTAATGGCGGCCACGTGAATACCACTCGTGACGCACCACATAGCGTAATTAGGAGCCGTCCCTTTAAAAGCGGCCATACGTAATATTCCCATGCTATTCCTCTGAATGACTTAGGCGAGAGATAATGAATTACACATTTGCGTGCACGAAACATTGCTTGACAATCGAGCGACCCAGATCGTAGTTCGTGTCAACAAAAGACAACTTAATGTGTAAAACCATGTCACGAGTTCAATACCGACACAAAAACCCTGGATGAGTCACGCATGTACAACTTAACGCTTCCGCGAAGAGCTACTGCGTAGTTGGAATATGTTTTGCAGTATTTTCCACTTTATTAACTTTCAGTGTATTAAAGTAATTTATTTATTTTATTAATCTCTATATTTGAAAAATCATTCAAAAAAGTTAATTAATAATTTATGTTAGGTAGCTGTATGTATAAGAAAATCGTGAACAATGTTTCCGTATGGAAATTCAAAATGAGTAAACAATGTAATTATTTGTTACTGTTATATTTGGAAATAGTATTCAAGAAAATAGTATATCATATATTTCAGTAAAATATTAGATTATATGATGTTTATAAATATTCTATAACATTCTTCAATTTTTGTTTCACTTTTTTTCAATGTTTTCCTACTAAAACATTTAATTTGAGTTTATCTCACAATTTTGATGACTTGAGAGATCATGTAAGAAACATTAATTAATTACTTCAAGGTGTTTATAAATTTAGAATGCTCTTAATTGGCATATGTAAATAAACTCTTAATAAACATATGTAAAACTATAATTCATATATGAAGTACATTGAAAATACTATGTCACTGATATTTAATTAGTAAGCGTATATACAAATAATACCACTCGTACGATCCAGACAGATTCACTAAAATATTATGTTAACAATTGTTGCAGTGACTATTCTTTCGTAGATTGCTAACACTGAACTTATTCTCAATTGGTAGAATTAGAGTACGCATGTGTATGCACGTCTATCAATTTCACCTTGAGATTATTTAACCTATTGCTTTTCGTATCCTAGTTACTTTTACCAACAAACAAAAGAAATGTTACATTAACTACGTTACTACTACATTACCTATGGTATTATGAAAACATGGATGACTCCAATGTATTTTAAATTCAAAATATGCAGAGTTAGTCCACCGAACTACCGCTGAGTTATTCTACTCTCCGTTCCATAATTAAATTATAGTTTCAATCACTACACACATGTTAGAATTCTATTATTTATACAAGTCTTAGATTAACAAACTTATTGTGTATATTTCTCATTATCCTAACAATAAATAATATACACAAATATTTAAGGAAAAATCACTACCATTATATTTCCCATGTTTCTGATACAATGCTCACAAATAAATAACTAGTTCATGCAAAATTAAAAAATGCAATTATATAAAACAATACAAATAGCCGACACTACATCCACCATATAAGCACCATGCGAAATTACGAATTACAGATTCTTATCAAACAATTCAACAGTACGCAATTTTGTTAACATAAAATTGCGCCGTTTACCGAAATAAGATATCCGGACTCATAATAGCTGTCCACTCAAACTCCGGCCCACAATATGCGCGTTATAAGAAAACAGTGGACATCTATTATGACTGTTGATGTATCTCAAGAATCTTCTCTCGGAAAACAGATTCACAACTCTGTTGATCTTTCAAAGCCGGTAAAGCAAATAAAAATCTCCAAAAAGTGAATCAAGCGTAGCAGCTCTAAGTTGTTGTATCGCGCCGCTTGATTGAGTTAACAGAAATTATTATATTCCCACTGATTAGCGTACCTGATACGACGAGAGCTTCGTTTGGACCACAGGTGTGAACGTTTCCCATTGTCGGATCAACTTTTTCTTAACGAAGAGCAACAACAAACCGGCACTAGCAAACAACCACCACTAACACGATCACCACTGACACTGATTATTATGAACAAACCGGCAGTCGAGGTACGTGAATTATTTCAAAAACCCCGGTAAATTATTAATAACAGATAAACCGTGTCAACCACGCGTCGTAAGGTTACGAAGCTACTCAAAGCCACTACCCAAAATTATTTGTAGCTTTCGCAAAACCCTAGCTTACGAGAGCTGCCAACCTACGCGCTTTCGCTCGCAGCGACATCTTCGAACGAAACATCACCAAACATCGAGGCCTGTGGATAAAAAGGGTCTGGTAACTTTTGACCAATTAGAGGCCAGCAAAACAACGCGAGTGCGATGTCACTCAAAGTATCAGTTTCAAATGATACGAATGACATATTTCTAATATTATAGTAAAAAATAGCAATACTTTCGGTCTGCTAACACGTATCTGACAAAATGAAGATTTCGAAAGGAAGTAAAGTAACTAATTATTTTAGTCCGACTTCATATTTTCATCACTAATTATAGTACATTTAATTAAATTTGTCCAAACGAGATAAATTGCATGGCAAAAATAAAATATCAATATGTTACTTTAAAGCGAAACTGATGGATTTTTAAAGAATGATTATATTTCTAATTTCTACTATTTCTAATATAGAATTATGCAAATATGATGTTCTGTTAAGTTTTCGTTTAGATATGAGTAACAATGTAAAAGTTACATCGAATCTATAACCATGCATACCACATTTAATTCATAAAAAATATTAATTGATAATATAAAAAACTGAAGAATCAGTGATTTTATGAAATTCTTTATTTTGTTACACTTGTGCATATGTGTATATATTACGTATCGCATTATACATCATGAATATGTATAAATTTTTTTATATTTATACAAAGTAGATATAAAAATTGTCCTAAATATGTAGAAATATTCATTTAAATGTATGACACGATATAAATAATTCTTTGAGCAAACGTATATTAAATTATATATTTGTTAAGGTTCCTGCCATATTACGATTTAAATACTCCCGCGTTGTTCCTGGCAAGAATTTTGACAATAGTTTCATCTCTATAAGACTATAGTTTGAAGTTTTCGTTAATTTGAAATGGCAGCACTGCTTAGATACATGTTTCGCCGTTGTAAGCCATGTCGGGGGCAAAGAGCTCAGAAATTTGAGGTCAGGTACAGAAACTGCCTTTCTCTGATTGGTTGTCCCTTCACAGCTAAGCAGTGCTGCCCTCACAGTTTTAAACAAAGAGAGGGAGTAGCGAGTGAGCAAGAAAATACGACATCAGTACAACACAAGCGAAACAAGTCACACCAACGATCAATGTAGCTTGTCTCACTTTACCATGCTTGCGGTCTCACCCTTTTCGCGCATCCATATTCCTGGCGCTCCATCTGAAACACACGGCGCGATATTCAACTTGTATTTTTCGCCCCCTAGGATTCTCGATTCTCGACATAGTCTAGTGTATTTGGGAGCGTCTTGAAACGACTATCCTTTCTACAGTTATTAAAATGTTCGAAAACCCGTAAGCTACATTTTAACTAACGGTTTCTAGTTCATGAATTTACAAAATTTTGTTAGTTCAGCTATCCCAGTATGTTAACTGTGATGGGCAGCTATCAATGCTATACTCTACGAGAAGGATTTTCGAAAGTAACGAATAATTTAGAAATTTTATACGATTTTTACTTTTAACAATTTTTAGTTTTTCATCAAAGGATATTATTGAGCGAGCATGCGTCTTAGTAAGACGTCGTTGTTAGAAAGGGAGTCATAACAAATATGTAATTCAGACAAATATGGTCGATAATTTTCTGAAACGAAAAGTACAAATCGAATATCGCGTCGCGTATTTAAAATGGAGCGCTAGGTATACGAATGCGCGAAAAGAGTGAGACTGCAAGCAGAATAAAGTGGGACAGCCTCGGTTTCGTCCGTGTGGATACACACATAGAGTCTGCTGGGTTTGTTCTGTCTCTCTTGACCATTTCCCCTTCTCACTCTAAAGCAACTGTGCAGGGCTGAATGCGCATTAAAATGGTGGGGATAAAAATGCTTACAATGAGGAAGCCGAAATGCTTACTATGGTGGGGAGCTTAGTATGGTGAAGCACTGCGTAGCTTCAGTATTTTCTTGTGGATATAATAAAACATAACCTCTAACATTTATTAAGTTTTTTAAATATTATCGTTGTTTTATTTATACTATACATGACATTTTAAATATAAAACAGCGAACATTATTGAGAACGTATTGAAGAGATTAAGAAACATTATCATAATGTCGGAAGACGAAGTAGAAAGTTTTGAAATCACAGACTACGATCTTGAAAATGAATTTAATATTAATCGTCCCAGACGAAAATTATCCAAGAAGCAACAAATGCTTGGTAAAATTTTCTACTTTAGTAATTTACCTGCAATGAAGAAATATTTCTCTAATTGTTTTAAATGATAATTTCATATCCTAACCAAAACGGTTTTGCTTTAGGTATTTGGGCAGATGATAGTGACGAAGAAGAATTATCTGCCAGACCATCGTTCAAAACTTTTGATAAAGGACCAAAGAATTATACAGCCCCTGTTAATTTTGTGGCAGGTGGTATTCAACAAGCAGGAAAACCAAAAGAAGAGGAGGAGAAAGACGAAGATGATAGTGATAATGAAAATGCAAGTAAATCGCAGAGAGAATATCCAAATAGCTCAAGGTATTTGGCTCATTCTTGATTTGTTAATCACTAAATCCTTTGCGATTCATAATGCTTTCATAGTTTCATTGCAATTGATATACACTATTTTTGCACTTTAATTCAACTAATAGAATATTAATCACCTTCTGTTTTCATTATTATAGTTCTGAAGATGAACGACCAAGCATGGCACCATTACGTGCAACCTTTTCTATGAACACCGATGGAGATATTGCCGGCTTACGTAGAAAGAAAAGTAAAGTAAATCCCCTGCTCATGCAAAGTGGAATGGGTAGTTGGGAAGTTCATACGAAAGGTATTGGAGCAAAACTGCTATTACAGGTATGTATATAAAATTCTTTGCTATTTCTGGTTTATATTATAAAGATATGTTTAACACATTTCGCTTATACTTTAGATGGGTTTCGAACCTGGCAAAGGATTGGGTAAGCAATTACAAGGTATAAGTGCTCCAGTGGAAGTACATCTAAGAAAAGGCAGAGGTGCGATCGGTGCTTATGGTCCAGAAAAATGTCCGAAAGTGCCAGAAAAGAAAAAGGAAGATGAGTTAGAAGAAGGGAAAGATTCTAAGGGCAAGCTATCACAGTGGCGAAAAGGAGACAGTACTGCAGCAAAGAGGAAAGTAAAATATGTTTATCGAAGTGTAGATCAGGTTTTGGAAGATGGAAAATTGAAACCTAATAAGAAAGTGAGGGTATCAAATGAAATGAGTAGAGTTAAGGTTATAGACATGACTGGTCCAGAACAAAGAATCCTTAGTGGATATCACGCTATAGCTGGAGGTCAGCAGAGACCCGATGAAAACGTTGTAATTACTGACAAGAAATCCAAAGTTAATTTCGCACTACCAGAGCTACAACATAATTTGAATATACTTGTAGACATGTGCGAACAAGATATTATACAAAATGATAGACGCACAAGGCATTTGAGTGATAGAGTGGTTGCATTAGAAGCAGAAAAGAAGAGTATATCAAAAGTTATAGATCATCACGGTCAACTTATCTATACTTTAGAAAATGTGTTAGAAATTGTTGACAGGTTAATGGATGAAACTAATCAGTTATCTTTACAAGAAACTGCTGAAGCCTTCAAAGATTTGCAAGATAAATACTACGAGGAATATAAAATGTACGAGCTTGGCGAATTGGCCAGTAGTTTTGTCGGCCCCAAGATAAAGGATTGCTTAGCCAGTTGGAACCCCACAATGCAACCAAAGCAACCTATCAAATTGTTTGAACAGTGGAAGAGTATTCTCGAAAGTGGTACTACTACGCTTCAAACAAGAACTATGCATCCATACGATCAACTGGTTTGGAATGCATGGATGCCATCAATTAGAGGCGCCATTCAGTAAGTTTCATTTCATTATTACATATAGATAAAAGTAAAGTCGAAGTTGGTGTATTTATTCATTTTGATTTCAGACAGTGGGCTTGTAGACAGCCAGATCAGCTTATTGAACTAATAGAAATCTGGATACCGTTGCTACCAGGTTGGATACTGGAAAATATTTTAGATTTATTGATTCTTCCAAAACTTACTTTAGAAGTGGAAGAATGGAATCCTCTTACAGATACTGTGCCTATCCACACGTGGATTCATCCGTGGCTACCATTGTTACGTAAGTATTAATTTTCAAACAAATTTTGACCAGTTTTTTGTAATACGATGGCTAATAAAAATTCAAAATTGACGCTGGAAAATGCCATTTTTTTGTTCTAGGAAATCGTTTAGATACTTTAATATATCCAATAATCCGCCGCAAACTGGGTTCTGCATTAGGTGGTTGGCATCCATCTGACAGATCTGCCAGGTTAATGCTGCAACCATGGGCTAACGTTTTTGCAAAGGGAGACATGGAAGCCTTCCTAGTTAAAAATATAATTCCAAAATTGCAAATAGCGCTCTCAGAATTCGTCATAAACCCACACCAGCAGCATTTGGATCAATGGAACTGGGTATACGAGTGGAAAGAACTAATTCCAACCCACATAATGGCAAGCTTGCTCGACAAGTTCTTCTTCCCCAAATGGCTGCAAGTTTTGGCCTTATGGTTGAATCATTCCCCCAATTATGATCAAGTCACAAACTGGTATATGGGCTGGAAAGGCATGCTAAGTGAGAAAATACTCTCCGAACCACTAGTAAAAGGTATGTTCGGTGTACGATCGGCTTAGATATGTACTGAATTACAAAAATCATGATATTACCGATTTATTTTACAGAACATTTCAAGAAAGCGTTGGACTTGATGAATAGAGCAGTCAGCGGACCACAGAGTCACCAACCAGGAGCAATGGAACAAGTTTCGTATCTGACAAGCTTGGAAAGAACTCAACCCACAATGTCGCAGATGCCAGCAAATGCTCAACCAAGGATGGAGGTGCGATTTCATTATAAACTTCTTAGAAACTAGTATTATATTTTATTGCAGATTTTATAGTAATATTTACTTTTGGAAATTTTATGATGATATATATTTTCGCAAATTGCATGATCATATATATTATTGCAGAGACTCGCAGAGGCAGTGAGAACAGCATCGCAAATTCCCCAAGGCTTCAAGGACCTCGTGCAGAAGAAGTGCGAAGAAAGAGGCATCCTATTCATGCCAATACCAAATCGCTACAGGGAAGCGAAACAAGTGTACAAAGTGGGCAATGTGCAAGCCTACATAGACGGCAATGTCCTATTCGTGTGCCACAACGGAATGAATTGGCTGCCGACGCATTTAAACGCACTGTTAGACATGTCTGAACTTTAGGAACAATCGATTTCTGAGTCTAGAATGTAATTAGCATACATGTAATTATTTATTGTACATATATTGTAAAATATCCTGTAAGAAACATTGAAAGTTGCATTATGTACAATGCGCATAGTTTGTAAAACGATTGACATGTTTTGTACGGTCCGTGCTGTATAATAAATTATTATACCAGCATACTACCACTTGCGTTTACTTTCATAAATATCGTGTACTGTCGAGGCAGCTGTAAATAATGAGTTAGAGGGTTCGCAGAATTTTTAGTGGAACAGTAGAAATTTACTCGTTCGTCGCAAGATCTTTATATAGTGTTCCATGTATTATGCTAGCAACATGTATCGAGGCGGTCGATCTGAAGCGTTGCTATTTATTCTATCCGAGAGAGGAACATCTCTTTTCTTGGATGGTACTCCCGGCATTCACGTTTCACGAATGCAGCCCCGTACTCGCGGATGTTTGTCTTATTGACCACTTCGAGCTGAAGTGGTCGAAGTCGAACGCGTGTAGGCGCCCCTGGTTATCCCACTACCGAGAGCCACAGCTATAAAACTCCTCGATATGGAAAGTTGCACGTAATCCCGCAGAGTTGTACGTATGTACCTACAGAGTCGTCCAATAGGCACCGTGTATCAACCACCACGGTGTGTGCCGGAGCTGTGCGACGGCCATGGGCGCCACCATGGTCGAACCGAATGTCTTCCCATATTATATGTAATAGCAACAATTTATAATATCATCGTAACATAATTACTTTCTATTTTTCAGTTGAGCCGTTTACAGGACAAATTAATTAACTCCAGTTTTTTAATTCGTTTTCAAATGTTACTGTCAAAGCAGTTGTTTTACTTTTCATATTTGTTTTCCTTTTAATATTGGCTTTAACACAACAAAATAAAAAGTTTCATGCAAAACTTGTGCTATAAACGAGCACTCAAAAAATATACTAGCTTATGCATTTTACATGCTAGAGTTACTGTAATATTATATGTGGCAATGATTTTATATTTCACAGAAAATTAAAAAAGAAACAAAACATAATATTTGGATACCGACTTTTTCTTTCGTGGAGTTAATCGATTTGTCAAGAGTGCAGTTCAGTTAATGCAATACCTTAAATCAAAAATGTGTATTATAATTTGAATATCTTTGTATAAATTTTTGTGATAGTAATATTATAATTACTATCTTATTACTATCAATTACTATCTTATTATTATTAATTAAATTCCGACTTTTCTACGAATTTTTGTAATAGTGATATCGTAATACTAAAAGTTCCAGGTAGTAATAAATCACGATTAAAATTATATTATTGCAATATATTATGGCACACGTTTTTTGGGGACATTAATACATTATCAATTTTATTGATATCTACAATAAGAGAGATGTATTTGCGAATAAACGTGGAATTTTAATATCAAGTTAAAATAAAAAAGTAGTTGCAGATTTGTTCACAAAGGAAAATAAATTAGATCCCATGTATAAGGCCATATAATGCAGATTGACCGGATGAAATGCGCATGATTTAGTATGTAACTGTGAGGCGGTGAACGTTTTGTTGCTTTTACAGCTCCAGGTCATTACAACTTACGGTTTTATTTTTCCAATGTCCTTCGTGGTATTAACTGAAGGTTGAATTTAATTGATTTCGCAAAAATTGCATAATTTTTCAATTGAAATAATGAATTTGTTACAACAATTTAATATGATACAACAACAAAAAATTGGAATTTGCTTCACGAGATTAAATCATCTTATCTGGAAGGTCATTTTACCCGGAACTGTGGTTTCAGCTATGTGGCTGCAATCAAACTTGCAATTTGTCTTTTGCACTATATTAACATGATTTGTACATTCCCAAAACTAAAAGTATATTTCCGCCAATTAGATGTATTTTCTTTACATCACCTAAATACTCTATTTGTTTTCAATTTCATATTCAATTGATTTTTACATAATAGAAAATTAAACAATGCAATACTTTTTCAAACTATTATTAAAATATTTCGATATATTCTTGCAATTAATAATGCAATTTGTTTTTCGTTGTATATCAAATTGATTTCCGTAAATTGATTATATTATCGATATATTATTGCAACATATTAATAGCTTATTGAATATATCAATGATTTGTTGCAATATGTGAGTATATTATTACAATTAAAAGTTCGATTTGTTTCTCAGGCCTTATTAAATCAGTGTTAGCATGCTCAAAACGAAAATTATTTTTCAACTACCCTTAACATATTTACACTATACTGTGATAATATATCAGAAACGACGGTTTAATTTGCAGTTTACCCTGACTGATCAATCAAAATCAGAATTATAATTTTGGCAACTTGCTATATTTTCAATATAATATTGAAATATATATCTGATATGAGACTGCTATGTTAATATAACATTGAAATAGAAGTAGCATATTTATTTTTTATCTCACTTTAAACGGAGTTATACATATTTGAAATCATTGTACTGCAACTTTGTCACAAACTGCATATATTTTCGATATATTGATGTATTATATTAATATATAATTTTAATATATATTCTTATTACATATGTATTTACTCAATTTGAATTCTCTCAAAACAAATATTACTTTTCCATTGACCCGATACATCATATTGCAATCAAAACTGCAGTTTGTTCGTCCTCCTACATGACATTGCACATGCCCACTACTGAAGTGATGTATCAACCACCCCAATATATTTTCCAAATATTATCACAACCAAATGTTCAATCATATTTATACTCCTAATACTTTTAATTTCTCATTAATCCATTCCCCATTCTCGCATTCCTCCCTAAACCGAATAAGTCTTCAGGTGACGCCAATGGCGTCACTACCAACACCGTCTCGTCCGGCGCGAGTGGAGGACTGGTCCTATAAGAGGATGGACATCTCTCGCCTACACGCCTAACAGATCTGTGCTCTCGGGTGTCGAGGAAATTTGCATCGGATGGGAGTGTGTCTGCCTAGTAACTGGTCGACTTCGTTGCACTGCCGAGCCGGCTGCATTTCGAATAAAAATTACCGGAAATTCTAATTGAAATACTTTTATCTCTCACTCCTCTAAGATCATATTTCAAGATTTATTTTATTTCTCGATTTTAAATCGAAGACCACTTGCAAATCTCTATGAATTGGAATTGCTAAATTATTAACTGACAATTGGTTTTGTAGGACTAAAATGATTAATTATAATAACAATGATAATTAAAATTGGATACAAGCCTCACTCTATTTTTAATTGAATAAATCGAATTATTTGTATATAATGAAAAACGTACGTTTGGTACGTATATTATTATTACTGTTTAGTACATGTTATTATGTAATTATATACGTATATTATCATTATTGTGTAAAATGTATATTATTATATTATTATATTGCTTCACATGATTGTATATACAATATTACATTTATATGATAAAGTAAATATTTATTTGAATCATGTTTGTAAACATTCCCGTAACAACAGATTTTGTAAAGTTCTTTTACATAAATTACTTACATAAACATTACGCAAATGGTACCAAAATGGTTTATTTTAAATAGTTAATATAATTAAGAATTAAAACATCTGTGAAATCGAGTAAACCTTTCAAATGGTATTTTCATTGATACAAAAGCAGACGATTGTTTAAAATGAACAAACGCTAATTAATAAAATAATTAAACTACAATAGCGTAATTTATATTTTAACACGGTTTAAGGAGTGAGATTTTCATGACCTAACTGTTACGTAATATATAAATGATAAACGTTAAAGAATAGTAATGGCTGGAAATGTTTTGATTCGAAACATTATTTTAGTCAGAACTGGTGCAGCAGGGCTCACTGCACTCGGCGGCCGTCTGCGGATGCAAAACTCTGCGCTATGCAGTATGCATACGCGACGCGGCCGAGCACTTGTCGAACCCCACTGAGGAGATCTTAACGTCTATCGTGTTCTGAAAGAGTCGGGGCTCGGTTGTCGCCCGCCTCAGGAAAATATTAGGCCAACGACCGCCGACCGCTCGCAAAAATCGTGCACGATGGAAAAGGACACGTGGCGGGCATTCTTAGCTCTCTATTCATACTCCGGCACTTTCGCAATTAGTTTTCGCTGCCATACGGCTGCGTTGCTTATTTTTAACCCTTCCGGCGATCCACTGACTGACTGTCCATTAACATTTTTATAATCTTTCTGACGAAATTGCAACGTCCATGTTGTTTGTCCATATTTGCCTTTCCTTTTGTACTGACGATAACATTAAATACAAATGTTTCATACGTTGGTTTATTATTATTGGGTCCGTTTTGACCCAGATTATCTTCAAAGCTTCTGGAAAATTGGTGACCGAACATCCATTACCATTTTGGAGATAAAATTTAATACAGATTGTTCGATCTAGAACTTTTAACCATTCTGGCTATTTGGTGACTTATCAAATTATAATTATAACTTATATGTAGTCTATCTACTTATATTGGCATTATTACAAACGAAGAAACATCCGAATTGTTTAACATATTGCGTGTTCCTTGACTTCTCAGATTGCGTCTAAATGATCCAGGGTTACGAACATACTATCTTAATTTGAATTTTCTAGCTAGCTATTATATGCATACACTACCTCCTAAATGGCTATAAATGTTGACAATGAAATTTATTAAAAATCGCTTGGCATGTTCGTTCGTTCTTATTTTTAGAAATGTATAATTTAGAGTATCAGCTATTATGCCTAAACTAACCTCTGAATGGTCATCATTAATGAAATGAAAATTTAATCAAAATTGTTTGACATACATATAGAGTGCCTTTATATCAAGATTTTCTTGCATTTTGATCCAGAATTGCAGTTTCATTTTGATCTGAATTCCTTAGTACCCTGTACAAATCATTATAAAAATTATTCGACCTCGTGATTGCGTTTTATTTTTAAAGTTAGGTCTATCATAGTGGTTTGTGCAATGAGCAGTTTCAATTATTGTAAATGGCTGTTACAAATGATTATTTATATTAGATCCAATAAGTGAATCAACGTTGATTTCAAAGAGATAGGATCAAGAACGTATAAAAGAAAATTGATAAGTATGCAAATGGATATAGCCATCGCTGCCATAAAGTCATCAAAAGCAGCATCCACTTTGCAGGATTATTAGCGACCGCTTTAACATTTCTACGTTAATTCGTGTCTGCACGTACTTTTTGATTTTATATTATCAACATTGAGCGTACCATTGCCAATGACCGGTTTCTGAATTTATATTTTTAAATCATCGAAGTTGCAAAACTGCTTGGACATCGGAATTTATCAAGTTTACTTCTCCATAGAAGCAGATATTCTTTTAAGAAGTTGAACAAGAAATATATGGAATTATATATGCATCCTCGTAATTTTGACGAGGCTGCATGTTGAACTCACCTTTAACAGTCCCGTTCAACATTTTCATTCGACGTTAATGTTCAACTTTATTGAACTTCAGCGTTACTTACGATTTTAGTATTCTCACTGCTTAGTTTTAAGTCGTTTCCAAAGTTAAATATATTCCTTGTTTAGAATAGACTTAATTGTTAGTTATATATTTTTATTAACTGTTCTTTTGTTCTTTTTTCGTTAATTCATAGTCAATTATTTTCACTTTTGGCTTGAATTTCGCATAACATTGTAACATATTGTCAGATCTATTCTTTGTTTCAATTTTTAAGCAATTCCGTTTGCAATTCATTTGATAACTATCTACGTGCATTTTCACTAATTTTTACTTGCTTCAGTAAAGTTTTGAGAGGACCGTGTTTTAAACCTCGCGCAGCCGACAGCGGGTCACCGCTGACCCGGAATTTGAAAATACGTATATTAAATTTTACATGTTTTAATTAAACTCATCATTAGATACTATTCTGTGTCAAAGAGTTAGGTGCAAAGTAAGCATAAAAATTCAGCTACGGGTCAAAAGCGACCCGCTGTTAAGGATTAAATAGAATGATATATTTTACTGGGTATGTAGTATCTAATAGGGCGTTTTAACCCTTACAGGGCCATAAGGTTGGTGGAAATAAATATTACTATGTAACCGTTTATTTTAGTTTGTTTAGACGTAAAACAAATAAAAATCATAAGAAAAATACACAAGAATGTGTAGTTTTTTTGGAATTTTATGGAAAATATTTTTCCCAGTGGAGTATAAACGTAGCACAAATTACTGCTAAGCTTATGATGTGTTTTATTTATTGATTTATTATAGCGTAATGTCATTATCAGGCATTTGTTTTCATTTGTTCAAATATACTTTATTATTGCACAAAATTATACTTACCGAATAACATAAAATATGTGAAAAAACACAGTAATATATTATTACACGACACAATAAACTGAAATAATAACAAAATACAGTAATGATTTATCATTGGCGCTAATTGATTTGACAGTTATCTTTTCTCTAAAAGTTCCCGTTTACGCGATTGCGTTCTACACACATTCTATTTTGACATACTAATATAAAAATGCAGATAAGGTTATAATTAAATAGGACAATCACCAATTTTAAAATGGGAAAAAATGTTTCCCTTAGTCGTGAAAGGGTTAAGAAGCGTAGAATGACCTACAGTTCTAGGTCATTCAAGATCGTTAAATGTCGACCGCGATGGAAAATATTTTACGAAGTTGGCCTTCGTATGTCTTCTACGCTTTTAGCTATAAAAACGAACTATTAACACAGGATTGTGCCACTTTCGAAACCGAGCAAGTTTTACCTGACACATTTCTTTCTAGTTATTCAGATGGTCTGCTTGAAATGTCTCACCTTGTATGTCAAGACAAAACCGAAAATCGTTTTGAAATCGGTGCAGAAGTATAGTTTTCCGTAGTTTTGCTGAAAAAGAATTCGAGTTGGTTAATTTATATTGTGCCACGAGGTAGTTATCTTCGTGAAAAGGGGCAAATACAATTTTACCATACGGAGAACGTCGAGATGGAATTTATGAAATCAGACGGAAACTCGAGCGTTCCATAAAATTGTGTGCAATTTATTACGCGAGTGTGGGAAAAACAATAAACGCAGAACTAAGAAAAATATTATCTCCTCGTGCAGGAGGACAAATTGTTAAAGCTGCAAGTAATGCTTTGTAAAGTTTGTCTCATTTATCAATTGGTTGCATTGAATGAGGCAGCGTAACAAAGTAAAGTAATATTGGTATTAATTCATCCCTAATTAATCTCATAAGTACTGTTTTTTATGCACTGTAAGTACATATAATATTATACATGATGTTTATATCATCCTGCACATTGACATATTTTCGCTATTTTTGCTATTATAAAAGAATGTGTCTGGACAACTCCAGAATATTATTATTCATGTTCCTTTCTCTCAAGGTCCCCTTTTTCAAGTATTGACGGTCATTGTTATTTTTTGTACATTAACCCCTATTTTTTATAACGCAGTACTGTGCAACGCCTAACCCTGACCTAACCTCTGATGCTATAACCTTTAAATGACTTTTAAAAAAAGTAGGGATTAACGTCCAAGAATTAGCGATGACCTACAATACTTGAAAAAAATTACTTTGTGAAGAGAACGTGAATGATAGTACTCTTAGCCTTGAATGGACACATTTTTTTATCAGCAAAAATAACGAAGATATTTCAATGCACAGAATAAAAGAAACATCCTGTATACTAATTTTAAATTATATAAATCTTTCTGATATAGTATTTCGGTTAATATCACGTTTCAGTATTTAGTGACAAAAAATAATCCTTTCAATAAAAAGAAACTACAAAAAATGGATAATAATGCCTTGCCTTCTTAATTTAAAAATGAATGAGATAATAAGCAAAAAATTTGTATTTCCTACGGACGTATAGTATCTCATGATATCTTGGGCTTTCACTAACAAAGATTTCTTTCGCAGCTGCATATGTTGATTAGCACTATTTCGTCTTTAGTAATTTCTCTAATAAAACCAGACAATTATTGTTTCTTGTACAAACTCATTTACTTTCATTCCTAAATCTTGATAGCAAAAGAATTCAAACGCTTCAATTCATACGAAACGAATAACACTAATTTAGTCCTCAGATTGTGTATGATACTGAGTTGTACTAATTCAGGTACATCATTCAATTACATTATATTTCGATTACATTGTAAATCAATTACGTAATTAAATTACATTATATTTCAATTATATTACACGCAATTTAATTACATTATATTTAAATTAGGTATTCCAAACCTGTGAGTTGCCTGAATTATTAATTATTTTAATCACGTGTGTAATTGAAATACAATGTAATTGAAAGAGTTCTTCAAATTACAGCCCAGAAACTTTGAAGAAGCGAGATCGATTTTTATGTTTTTTAATGAAATGTATTTTTATTTACATAAGAAATTTAATTATTATTTGTAAATAAAATATTAATTTAATTTGTAGTTTGTTATTTATGAGAGTAACCGTAGAGGACACAACGATAATATACTTCCTTGAAACCTTCACATGGTTATTCATTCTCTTATTACCTATTATTATTTGCTAATGTGTAATCACAATTCAGTTACATAGTAATACGTAATTGATGTAATTGAATTACAGTGATGTCTCACTGACTGTCGCAAATGCTCTACCGTGAACGTCGCGGTACTATTGCTACGCCGATGCTGAGGTTCGACGGAGTCGGTGAACACGTGTGCTCCTTTGACTGGAATTCTCAAAAGACAACTCATAATACAATAAAATAACTGTTTTAATTTTAACATTTTAAAACTGAATTCTTGTTTAACTTATTGCTGATAGTTTTCTGATTAAAATGAGGCTAAACATGATATAGTTTGGACAAATATTTTATCATAAATAAAATAAGTTACTTAACACGTATAATGAATAAATATGGCGTAAAGTATGTCGTGTTTGAAATCCTTTTAATTGGAAAAATCTAACCAATATATGAAGACAATTTTCATGTGTAAAAAGTTAAAAATAAAAAAGTTATATCATTGTTTTTATTATAGCAATACTATTCATAGTAATATAGAGCGCATGCTGGCCGCTGCCTTTTCAGGTAGTTTCGTTCGCCCCGAGTTTCGTTCGCTCTCTTTCACGAGATGTCAACAATTATAAAAACGAGTCGCGAGGCTCGAATAACTGTGTCTCGTCTACGCTAAAAGACCATTTTCGATTCTGACTTCGCGACATTCAGCGAGACATTACTGTAGTTAGTATTTTGTAATCCTACTCCTATTGAATTGCGAATTAAATTGTAATTTAATTGAATGGCGATCTGAACTACAAATTACAATCTAATTGAATTATAATATAAATGAATTATAATACAATTGAATTACTTTGTAGTTATAACTCCTTGAATAATTCAATTGTAATTCTGCACAATACCGATATGATATCACGAGTTCGACTAGTGGTTCAGTCATTTTTTATTGGGCTGCGGATGTTTATGTAAAATAAAAATTGTCTATGAAGACATTAATAATTAATGATAATTACAAGATGCAAAAACTATAGAATTAATTTTTTTCTTAATAAACGTAATGGAGTGATAATGACGCAATAATATTTTCAAATTGTTTAAACGTTCTTATTATATTGCATTTGATCTACACATTTTTGACATAAATGCAAAAAATGTATAGAATGCACGCAATTGCGAAAGGTTTAAATAAACTCAGTCTTGTAATTCTCACAGAATAGCACGCATTAGTCACTTGCCAGTTAACATGTCGTCGCAGCTGTAAAAATTACACACACCTCCACTAAAATTTCCACGGAATCGGCTCCTATAGGGGTAAGTTGTCATTATCGTACCAGTTTCTTAAATCGCACTCCATTTAAAATTCGCTTAAAATTGAATTGTGGCGCCAATCAATCATAATAGTTCTTAACATTTTATGATGCTCAAACTCTATTATCGTCCTCAATCTATTTGATTTTTGATAAGTATTCGTTTCTTTAATAAATAAATATATAAATTAAACTCAAATCATTCTATAAATTACCATATTCCACTTTACACCTTCAGCAGTACATTTTCTAAACCGTGTAATTAGGTATTATAATAGTAATAACAGAGGTACGATTTAGGATACAGGTTGCCAAAATCGTACTTTTTCAACCTTTTTGAAAATTGAAATTCAAGTTAACAATAATCCTTTCACAACAATTACTTTTCTAAATAAGGTCACCAGTTTCACATGTTTTTTAAATTTTCTTAAGTGGTACGATTATGGGAATTCTCCCCTAATATTGATATCGCTACAGATTGAATTTGAAGGAAGTGAAATCACCGACGCGAGCAGGCAACAGCGCGGCCATTCAGATTGCGCCACCGTATCTCGGTGAATGAAGTCTCCTTGATAACAGGTGAAAGAACCCGGTGCGCCTGCATCCGCCGCGCAGTGCACGCGCTTCCACCGCGGCCGCGGCTGCAACGCTTTTCTACGCCGAAAGAATCGAAATTTCCTGGAAAGAGAGTCACGGCGTTCCACTTACGATAAAGTAATTCCGCTCGGCTCACTATTACCTGGAGATTTGCATGCAAAAAACCTGTTATTTTGCTCTTTTATAGTATGCCGGCGAACAACCGCGCTATGCAACTTTTCTCTTACGCGTATAAACTATCGTAAGGCGCGCTTGTACCGGCGATTAGGGAATAATTCGTACCCGTGCACAGCTAATGCTCGGAAACTCTGCAATTTCCTGATTTAATTGGAAATCGTGTGTTCGTTACCAAAAAATTATGTAATGCAAAAATTATACCAATTTTCTGGACACGAAATGATACTTTGTTGCAAACCTCTCTACTCTGTCCAATCTGTAATATCGGAGATTCCCTAATGCCAGTATCGAGCCTATTTTATTATTCTGTACGTGTATAGTATATACTAGAATTCTAAAGTAATCTTATTGTAGAAATAATTGCGACAGCTGTTCGAAGGCGATTAGAGTGATTATTATACTGCGTATTTTATGCACTTACGACGAATACGTGTAAATGCACTTTGAGAACGTCGACGCGATCGTTTTCAGCTTATTAAAATGATTAAAGGGAAAGAGATATGCCTATTTGATTCTTGTTTATTGCAATTGGAGCAAATAATTTTTAATTTTAATAAAGATCTAGCAATTATTGTCACGCGTGGCTCGTCGGTAACAAGTAGACTGTGATGCATTCATTGCAATAATGAATAGATGGAACACAAAACAAATAGATTGAATTCGACAGTCTTCTGCTATTGTTTATAATTTTTTAAAATCTTTCGTGAGTGGAATAGACGCTTACGCAGTTCTTGTTTTCTGCAATCGATGCACAATGTTTTCATTTTGCATAAAGATCTGCAGTCTAATAATTAGTTTCTGACAAAAATATTTGCATAAGTAAATACTATTTGAAAATATCATTTCATTTAATAACGATACGAAGTGCTCTTTGGAAATATTTTTTCATTCAATGTTTAAATTATAAGAAAATACTATTTACTATTTACCCTTCCAAGTATACATAGAATAATGTATTTGATTCGAATGATGGTGCGGAAGATTAAATTACTGCAATGGTACGTCATCTAAAATGAAAATTTATTACTCATGTTTCTCTCATGTTTACTCATTTCCCTCAAAATAAAGACAACAATAAAATACTGTTTATTGAAAACAAACTAATAAAATTAATGCTGCTGGAAGGAGATGGCAATATCGTGATACGAACGTATCAAATTCTTATGCTGTTAATAATGAATGAGTATTTTTTAATTTTTTCAACGTTCTATTTATATCTACAGTCCT
Source organism: Augochlorella aurata (assembly GCA_028455555.1). Lineage (NCBI taxonomy): Eukaryota > Metazoa > Arthropoda > Insecta > Hymenoptera > Halictidae > Augochlorella > Augochlorella aurata. The sequence goes on from CM052159.1 coordinate 10,529,573, forward strand.
CACGCGACAAAAAGGCTATCGGTCGCTAGCGAGCGCCGTCGATCTTCGTCACCGTTTTCGGCCAATAGCGACCGAAAGTTACTGCAGTGGGGAAGTTAGTAAGAAGGGGAATATAAACACGAAGGCGCCTTCTTGTCGTGTGAGGGCTATACGACTACAAGTAATAGTGTGAAACTATTGGGTTGGTGAATAAATTCGTAGAGTTTTTGTTTTTACTTTATAACGACTTGTGCATTAATTAGCGAAGTGAGTAAGCTATTCGAAAGATCTCTTTTAGCTCTACGAAATTATTATATTCGCTTTTTCGAATAATTTAATCTTTCATTATATTTTTGGGCTTGGAAATGGAATAGAAATGGAGGCACAAACTCCACGAATTTATTCGCCAACCCAATAAATTCAGTGTCTCAATGATAATGGTACATCACTTTAAAGTTTTAAAAAATACCCTATAATTAAAAATATATATTTAAAAATATATCAACGAAATTCATTAAAAGAGAGTATATTCGAAAAGTGTGTTTCCCTTAAAGCAAACAAAGTGAATCAGTAATTTATAATATACATATAAATTACTCTTCCATGATGATTCCAGTTAGTTACTCAGAAAATTAATGTCTTATATTATCGATGAAAACTGACACATGTTAAAATAAAAAGTTAAATGGTAAAAACATTTTATTTGCAATACCATTATTTGGAATACCATTGTTCGGAAAACCATTCTGTGAAATATTACTATTTGATGAAATATTATTTTCTCATAATGAAATACTTATTTCAGGATAGTATTTCTATGAGCTGCTATTAAAATGTACGTTTGAAATGTTTTTATGCATTTATGAGAAAAACGGTAACGTGAAATGCAAAATAGGAAGAACACAAGCTAAATAAAAGATACAAGCATGATATTTTTAAATAATTAAAACCATTAAGAGAAGAGATACACTTTTATTCGACTCTTATTTCTGGCAACTGATGGAGAATATTTTTATTTTGCATAAACATTTGCAGTCTAGTAATTACTATTTCACAAACAAGCTTATTTACCAAATTTTATAAGACGTGAGAAGGTAAAAAATATTTGCAATCTATTTATTATTTCAAAAATCTATTTTCTTATCAAGAAGCCTAATACATTCTTGCAGAAAATACAATAGATTGTTGCAGAGTATTACAAAGGACCTGCAAAATATTCGTAATGAACAATGAGATATTTTTAAGACAGCGTCGCGAGCGCTTTCACTCGATGAATTAGTATGCATCGAAATGATCGAATAATATGAATCGAAACGCGGACTTTTTCCAGTTTTCTCTGTTCCGTAACAAGTAGCAGTATGCCAGATATTGTTGTCGGTGAGCTCGATAAATTACGCGATTAGCCGAAGAAAATGTACACATTCTTTCGCGTCTTTTTGCATCGTGTCCGATCTCGAATGCATATATAAGATAATTTCCGGTTCGGGCAACAATATTTCATAGTTTATGTAACGCGCGTAGCTTGTCCACGTTTAACTCTCATCATTCTAGAAACCACACGACCAGAGATTTCACCTGTAGTATGTGGTATGCTGGAGCTATTCATTTATTTATAGAGATATACAGTGTATGTAACGTGTAGTAGAATCTTTGAAGAGTGATATGTTTTCTGCATTGCATCAAATCGGCGCGAATCAAAAGTTTTTCGAAAAATATCCATAACTGTAGAATATATGAAAATATACTAAATATTTATTTTTTAGAATTCAGATATTTTACTGATTTTACTGATTTTACTGATTTTACTGACTCTATTAATTCTGCTGACTTTACTGATTTAATTGATTTTATTGCTTTTACTGATTCTACCAATTTTACTGATTCTACTGATTCTATCGATCTTACTGATTTTACTGATTCTACCGATTTTACTGATTTTACTGATTTTACTGATTTTACTGATTTTACTGATCTTACTGATTTTACTGATCTTACTGATTTTGTTAAGTCTACTGATTCTCTTGATTCTACCGATTTTACTGATTTTCCTAATCTATGAAACAATTAATCTAATATATTAATTTATGTTACAAATATGCAATACTATGATATTTATTTACAACTCATGTTCCCCTGGGTTCACATTGTTACCCAGGGGTCTACGATAGTCTACTAATCTACGATAATAATCTATAACTATGTTAATAATCAATCTACTAGTCAATGTCACTAATCTACTAATTTGACTAATCTATTTTACTAATCTGTGTTACTCATCCACTAATTATACTAATCTAAGTTTATTAACCTACGTTACTAATCTACGATACCAACACGATACTGACACGATTCTAATCTACTTTGTCAAAAAAATTTCTATTTATATCGTGTAAATCCAAATAATTTTACTGATCCATATTACTAATTTATAATACATATCTTCATTATAAGAACAATCTTTTCTTCCTCTATTCTGCCCATTTATATTATTAATTTACGATACTACTGCGATACTAATTTACGTTATGAGGAGAATTTTTCTTTCCTCGATTTGCACATACAAAATCAGTTCACTAATTTGTCTCATCTACTTATTATCAATCTATGATACTAATAGAATACTAACATACGTTACGAGGAAGATACCTCCTTACTTTATTTATTTTGCATAAAACATATCTACTAACTTCTAAATTAATATTTATTAATTTAGGATAATTTACTATTAATTGAGGATTAATTTACTAAATTAATCCTCACGTAAATTATGCTCACCTTTTCTCAAATTAAATTCACCTTTTTTCAAACCAAGAATTTTTTACGAATTTGTTCTTTTAAGTTGTTGCAATCAAAATAAAATTCAGTGTTAAATGTTCCGAAATTAATTGCGAGTAGATATGTACACATAAAAATGAACGTAAAATAGTGAATAGTAAATCAATAGTAAACACAGCTTCGTCTATAATTATCCAGGTTATCGTGTCACATTCGTATTAATAATTACGGGAATCCGTGGGAATATTAGTTGCAACAGACTGCTTAATAACTCGCATGACTGCACCGGGGTATTTTGATTCGAGAAAAGGTGAACACGATCTGCAAAAGGATAAATTTCGAATAGAAAATCTGTAATCTAATGAATATTTACCACGTGTTGTAATCAACATCTCCGAGCATTGCCAAGCTATGTATGCGAACACCTGCTGATAAGTAGTTCGTGATAACTGCGACGGAATTGTAAACAAACTATTTATAACAACAGCGTGAGAGGACAATTTCGATTGATGAACTTTCACATTAGAAACACCAGTTCTGATTTAAAATTTTCAGCTTCACGATCATTCGCGTAATTAATCCGTATTTCTATGTAGGAGAATGATTAAATAGATTTATTCATTCGGGCACATATTATATCAAAATTATGCAAAATTTAGCGTTAGAATTACTAAACCAATCAAAATGACTGATTCCAGATTTCCATTTACAATTTCTGATATTAGAAAAATGTTTTATTAAAAATGTTATATTAAAATTATATTTTAATATAACATTTAAAATATTTATTTTAATATCGCACGAAATTTTATTAAATTCAATGTCGTTATGTACATTATGTACATTAGTACAGTCTTAAACGTTTTATTAGTTTTAATATGAATAAATCAATTGGAGTGTTTCATCATTTCAATGTCAATACAAAATGTATTTTTTTTAACTTAACTTCATCAATTGTCCGAATATTTATGTGGTGTGAAAATTCAATGCTTTCTTATATTTTTCAATTATGTGTTTAACTTTTTGTACTAAATCGAAAGTTTGTCGTATTTTGATATTTATATACTCTACTTTAATATACCGTAAAGAAATTTTTCCCTTCAATGTATATTTATTTAAAGACATGGCATAGAAGTCAAAGTTATACTGATGTCCGAATACTTTTGGGAGTAGCTGTATGTGTACAGTGTTTCACAGTCCCTAAGTGGAAAGACATATCGAAAAAACGTAGAAGAAGTACCTTAACGTCGAAAGCCTAAAAAGTCCTACTCTTAGCCAGTATTCCCATCCAAAAGAAATAACAACGTTTCGATTTTTTCGAAACAGAAGGAATTTACAAGAAATCCGATTTGATGAAACTTAATGAACCGCGGAGTCGAGCTCGCGTTTCATCCATAACGCTCGTAGCAGCTTGTAAATCATTACGTATTTTACGGTTACGGTGTAAATCGTAAATTCTGCGCGAACTGCCACGCTTATGAATCGTGTTCCGGCACTATGAACAACTTTCTACCTATTTAGGTGATCGCGAGCGGCAAATGTCGATCGCTAAATTGTTCTGACGTTCGGCCGTCCCGCGTTTGAGTACCTGGCGTTTCGTGGAGGGACTTAGGGACAGCGATTTGCGTGGGATTGGAATGTTTGGGCGCGATCACGTTTCCCTGAAAACATGTGTCTGTGAATGTCCTATCTATTCCAGGCCATCGACCCCGCTAATGAACTATTTACGTGTGCGTGGATTTGCCGTGGCAATAATAAGAGACCATCGACTTCTTCGCCCGATCAGCTTCCTCAAAATCATTGGCTTAGGAGATATTTGAATTTTAGCATCTTTTAAAGACCGTGTAAATCGTTGCAATCAGGCTGACTGACTGTCGCGTTTTTAAACGCCAACTTTAAATAGGTGAGTGCTAACATTGTGCAATAATTAAAGGTAGAATATCTTCTACAGCAAGGTTTTTTAGCAATGAAAAGGCAATAAATTAATAATAATTATTTATAAAATTTAATATATGAATTTTATTCATTTCTAAAAAAACTAGATATCAATAGAATCGAATTACATATCACACCAAATTTGATATTAATAAGTATTATATTACATAAAAAATCATATTAAATTAGCGCATTTATTTCCGAAATTAATAAAACATCATTCTTAATTTAATTAACCCTGATACTTTACTTCTATAAATAATATAATATTCTTTTTCAATACATATTACTATTAAATAATTAATTTATAAATAAATGCTATAAATGCCTTAGTATTTTTATGAGGAGAATGATGAGCTGAATCGAGTAGTATAATAAAAAATATACGAGTCCGTTTAAAAAAAATTAAGTTGACCTTCATATGTCCTTGACACGTTCACCTAGAAAAATCTTAGAGAAAAGATACTTGACTGGATCGATTTAAATGAGTCACTAATCATGTACCCCCTGGTTTACATTCATTACACCACGCATAGAACCAAATAGAATCAGCAATAATAAACAAATTAATAAAACTGATGCCAAAGTTAGTTCAAGAAGTAACTAGATAACGCGGTGGATATATCATCGAAAAGAATTTAATTTTCTTTCATAAGGTCGACGTTAGTTTTATTACAATGTAAACAATATATGTGTAGATATATGTACTTGTTACAATGTAATATAATTAACATTGAAATAAAGTGAAGAAATTATATCAATTTCCTATTGTCCTAATACTTTTGGAGGGATGTGTGCATCGTTGAAATTATATTTCGTTGCAGAATATTGATTGCATAATATTCATTTCAAACAATTATTCAGTCAGTTTGATAAATTTTGAATTGAATATATTGCATATTTGTGAAATTAAACCCCCTTGCTTTGTAACAATGTGTCAGACTTGCGACGATGATGTTATACGTAATCTATTAAATATTTTCTGTTTCTATTCCGGATATTATTAACCCCTTCCTAAGTGACTTTTGTTAAGTATGAGTGCAATTCCGTTCTTTTTAGTCTGAATAAAATTCTGATTTCTCGTCATCGGTGTTTGAACATTCAAGTAAATGCAGACACACAATAAATATAAATTGTTGTTTTTCTTCGAAAAATTTATCACAATCGAACAACTTGTAATCATTGTAACTACGCCGAAAAAAATGGTATGACAAGGGGTTAAGGAAGAAAATGTGCTAACCAACGCAGTTGCGAAAGAAATGGTAGTGCAAGGAGCTAAATGAATAGTTCGAACTGTACTTGAGTACTTATTGCACGAATTATGAGATGAATATTCATTCTAAATGACTATTTTATTTTATATATTTAAGGTGACGAATGCTTTGAAGTAGTATACATTGTTTATCTGAAATATCAACGTATAATTAAAATAATTTATTGCTTGTTTGTAAAATTAAAGAAGAAGTTCAGTTTTTTTTTTATTGCAGGTAGAATAAGAAGAATATTCATTTCTATTTTGAGTGAAGTGATCTGTTTGTTATATATCTTTGTACAGGGTGTCTGAAAAGTCACTCGCAATCAGGAAATGAGGGATTCTTGGGGTCATTTCAAGCAACTTTTTCCTCAGCGAAAATGCAATCCGCTACTTTGTTTACGAGTTATTACTGAAAAACACTAACCAATGAGAAGCGCGCTCGGCTAGCGCGAGGCGGTCGAGCCAATAGGCGATCGAAGTCCAATTCCGCTCATTGTTCCGCTCATCCTGTATATGAGTGGAATGTTGCGCAAAGAATCAATCTTGTCGGAAAGTAAACGAAAATCCACTAATTTAGAAACTTGATGCGAAATTAACTACAGATCCACTAGTTTAGAAACATCAAAAATCTACAATTAACTAAAATTCTATTAATTTAGAAAAATATGCAATTTAAAACTAACTAAAGATCCACTAGTTTAGAAATATAATTCATGTAAAATTAACGAAAAATCCGCTAGCTTAGAAATAATTTTGAAACATTAATAATCTTGAAGTAACTAGAAATCCACGAGTTAGGAAACGTTAATATAATCGACTATTGAAAAATAGCATAAAGAAATCGGAGATTTCGTGGCAAGAAAAGAACTGACAATCTGCCAGTGGATAGTTAAATAGTCAATGCAGATTCAGCGACGTCACGTTATAAGAAAATCAACGAAAAAGTCCATTTACGAATAAGTACTAGGTTTTTATAGAGGGATATTGCGTCATTATCTGAAGAGAATGTTTCTGATCGACTCATAAGAATAATAATATTACTATATCCCGGCGCACTGTCCCATAAGACACAATGATTTATGTAGGACTATGTTGCTGATTCTGCAAATCACGGTTTCTATCTACCCTGATTACCTATTAACGAATGCTTTTCCTTCGACTGTTCTGTCTATCGAACCAACAAACCGTAATACATTTGTTCCAGTTCGTGTACTTGCATTGTTTTAGATAGCTACTAATTGCCCGGTCGCTATGTACGCTTACGTGCATCGATAGTAGGGGAAAACTGCCATGAATGGGACACACATATTGAACGGGACATTAGCATTATCTCAAAAATGATGGATATTTTTTATCATAAAATTATACTTGTTTTGCAGCTATATTTATTTATTAATGCTTTCAACCAGATGGTTTATTAGCAAATACAGAGTTGTTACGTATACATATATTCGATATTGCTTATTGTTAGTTTCTATATTCTTACGGGACATTGTTTAAGAAAATTGTAAGTTATTCGTAGTCCCTTTATATCAGGATTATATAAACGAAATTTTGTAACTATATTATGCGTATGTATGCATGTTTTGTTGCAACTTGTATGACTGACTCCAGTTTTTCCCATATTACATCAATATTAGAGGATAAATGGGACAAAAATGCATCTTAATTTTACAAATTTTTTCAGATGCGTTAGCAAATTAAAATAACAAATTATATCTACACTTGTCTTATACACGACTGTCAATACCGACCAAGTGAATCCGGTCATACAAATTGCAACAAAGAGAAATGCATACTATAAATATAAAACGACATTGATCATAAATAGTAATTTTTAAAATGTCGAACTTCTCGAGACTTATTGTTAAGAGGTGTAAAACTAGTGATAAAAGTTTAAAGAAATTTATTTTCTTAACTTCTCAACTGAATATTATAAGGCGTTCGGATACTTATGTAGCGTGAAAATTCAATGTTTTTTTGATATTTTTTTAATTATGTAGGTAACGTTTTGTACTAAATGTAAAGCTGCTTCTATTTTGACAACTCTATACTCTCTATACTATAATCTATACTATCATATACCCTAATACAGCGGAAAGGATTTTTCCCTCCAATATATATTTATTTAAATATAAGGCATAGAAGTTAAAATTATGTACCAGCATTCGAATACTTTCGTGTACGAGTGTATAATACGCTATAGCGAACACGTCGGCGCAGCGTTCGTTACGAAGTCTCGAATTTTGACATTGGTTCCAGCACGTTTTTCATAGCCGGCAGCCGGCGATGAATCATAGTCAGTTCGCAATCGCACGAAACGAAAGAGCAAAATTACATTAATATATGATACTGCTAGGCTGCGTCGGTAACTGCCGAGCATACGTTTATGCGCCGTGGCAAGAAACTTAATGCGAACAACGCATAACGCATATCTGTACAAGATATAGTCGACAGACTTCCTTTAGCCTCGATCGTTATTTTGCTCCTCTTTCCGTATTATCTGAAAGGCCTCCCAGGTCGTGGCTCTCGCTATAATGCAACAAACTGTATTGCCGTTCGCTGCGAATCGCGTACACGCGAGCTACGTCTTTACGAAAACGGACACAGGACGTATAATCACACGGTGATACCATTTTATAAAATGTTATAAGTAGTCTGCGGATCTTTGTGCAAAATTAAAAATGATCTCCATCGATTTTGCAAAACGGAAGCCATGTAGAAATTTCCAACCCTTCTTGAATAAGTCCAATATGATCGATTTGATAAGTTAACACCTTCACATTCTTCTAATTTGCTTATCAATTCTTTCTTTTTTAATATTCTTACAGTATATAGTTTTAAAACTAAAACGACCCCGCGAGGTGGCCGGTGACCCCACGACATTTTTCAATTATCTGCAGACGTGTAAGTAAATAGTAAAACATTGAGGCTTTCTTTGTCCTCCTAACTCATGCCGTACTTTATATCCTATATTTTGAAAATAATAAATAATGTTTTGATTATTTTAACTATTTTCATTATTTTAATTATTTTGATTATATTTTGATTATATTTTGATTAACACCGAGATGTCACTTTTGCCGAAAAATAGATGCGGGTCGTTCTAGGGTTAAAATCTTACACGTGAACTCCTAAAATTAACGAAGTTATGGTTTGAAAGACACGATGATCTTATATCATTATCGGTATGCTAAACCTTAAAGGCGTTTTTCTCAAAATTATTTTTCTTAGAACGAGGCCCATGATACTTCAAAACTTACTACAGTACTAGTCTCTTACTATACTACTAGCCTGATTACAACCCCTACTGAAATCAACCAAACATTATTTTTTTTCTATTTTTTAGAATTCCAAAATTTGACAAAACAATTTTAATTACCAACTCTTTTATTTCGTTCTAGTACCTGTTAAAAAAAATTCATACTAATTAAGGAACTTTCACGTTTTTTTTTTATTTCAGACAAGCAGAATGGTCGGAATCGTGGACACCGTAAGATGACCTTTATTGAAAGCGACAATGTTCTAGAGTATGCAGTGTCTGCATACTCTATTTCTACTTCTTCTTGTTCCAAAAAATTTTAAAACGTCGTTGAAATACGTGAAAATAAATCTTATCGATTTGGCTGCAAATGGTGCACTAGGTCCTTTGTAAAACCTTCCTACCAAAGTTAAAAACACACGTACTTCACACCACAATATCTCCTTAAAAGTGTTTTCGTTGAACAGTTATATTACTGTACGATAGATTGATGTTTCTAGATAACGTAATTAACTTTTAAATATTTATTTAATATGGATAAAAAATAGTACGAGTAAAATAGTGATGTAGGAACACGTACCTATTATGTAACACTGTTTTCGTACCATGTCCTCGTGTCCCATATTCAATGTCCCTATTTTGGAACATCCATTTCAAATACCTGTTTCAAAATAGAAACATTGAATATGAAATACAGACGTCAGCTGTTTCATAAATAGGGACAATGACAGAATTGAAGTACACGATAAGTTCGCAGTATGTTCTTCTTTAACAACATCCGTATTCGAATAAACATATTTTTGTTACACCTGATTGTTACACATAATAGAATTGTATCCATTTTTTGTTTTATTAATTGTGCTCCTGTTTCAAGAAGGCGTCACAATTGAGCGGTGTTTCAAAATAGGTACTTTTACCATATCAGCATAGTATTGTGATGATTTGGAAATAAAAAAGTAACAGCCAATTTAATTACATAGATGTGTCATAATGAATTCGAGTAATTGTAGATACAAATGATTGCTCGACAAAACATAGATGCATCCTGTTGTATATTATTCAAATCCTGAAACATTTCATCTAATTTTCACATATTATCGGAAACATAAAAATGTGTATACAAGGTAGTTCGTTTAAACATTGCCACCTAAATATCTCCCCCAATACTGATGTTACAAAAAGATGTTTCATATGTCGTATTTGTGAATCAAATGTCGTATACGATGCAAAAAGGAGCTTTTTTCGGATTTTGCAAGATCATCGATGTTGATTTACATATAACTGCGTATTTAATGTTTGATGAAATTGAGCAGAATTAAATGACGGTTCGATAATCTCGAGAAGAATTGACACGAACAGAATCGAATAGAATTGAGTACAATCATGTGTAATCGAATAAAATCAAATAGAATTGAATAGAATTGAATAGAATTTAATAGAATCGGATAGAATCGAATAGAATCGAATAGGATCGAATAGAATCAAATAGGATCGAATAGAATCGAATACAATCGAACAGAACGGAATAGGATAGTATAAGAATAGAAAATGAAATAAGTAATAATTCTACGAGAATTGAATATGAGTAAAATAAAAATTGAAGAAGAGACTAAGACTTAAATACGTAGCGAATAAGGATTGGAATAAGGATTGAATAAAGCTCGAGGAAGAATTTAGTAAGAATTGATTAAACATTAAATAAGTAATGCATAAAAATTCAACTAGGACCGAATGAAATCAAATAAAAATTAAATAATAATTGTGCAAGAATCAAAGTAGAATATACTAAGAGTATTGATTAAGAGATAACTAAACTCGAGTAGAGTCGAGCCGAACTGAGTAAAATTCAGTAGAATTGAGTAGAATTCAGCAAATTGTGCAGAATTGACTAGAATTGGATAGAATTTACCAGGATTAAGTCGAATTGAATAAAATCGCGTAGAATTTCACGGAATTAAGTACAATTGCTAAGTATAATAGTGTGGAATTGGGTTGAATTAAGCAGAATCTGGCAGAACCTGTTAGAATTTGGCAAAATTCGGAAAAAATTGAGCAGAATTAAGCAAAATTGGGTAGAATCGTGTAGAATGCAGCAGAATCAAGTGTATTTGTTGAGAATAATTAACTAGAATTGAGTAAACTATGCAGAATTCAGTCAAATTGAGCAGAATTTAACTGAACTGATCAGAAGTGAGTAGAATGCCGAAACGAAGAGTTCCCCTGTGACATCGAAAAACAAAATTTTATTTCCAGGGAATATTGCAGATATCCGTTATACTATTCACTTTGATTATTTACATAGAACTACCAGCTTTTTATTTTGAATTTTACAGAGACACCTTATGCTATATTTTTTCAAGGAATCATCGAAACTTTGGCGCTCGCCTAACATAATGCTCCCGTTGAGAGAACTTTCCCCGTATCGCCGCACAAGACGACCCAATGGTTCCAATGGAGCAAACTTCGCCCACGTTTCACAGCCTAAATGCCTAAATGCTAAGTTCGTTTACGATACGCTTTTATTGAATCTGACAAAACTGGTTTCCACTTGACCTAAAACTTTGTACCTGATCATCCTTGTGAGAAACTCGTCGGAGCTCCCCAGGGTATTTTCATTCCAAATCCTTTTCGAAACGAGTTCCAAATTAGCGAGATAAAATATCGAAAAGGCGACCATTCCTGTCTCTCTTCTCACTTCGTGGCATTTTATTGAGACAAGAGTTCGATACCGGTTATGATTATTTGAATTAATAAGCATTAGTGCTGCGAGTGTATAAGCACAAGCTACACCGTAATTACTTCGATTTTCATTACGTAGATGAATACTACAATAGATTGCTTGTGAAAACCTGCTTGTAAAAATTGCTTGTAAATGCGCTATAATGACTCATTTTTATTAAGTCGTCTAAGTTGGTATAATTTGTATGAATTTTATACATTATATAAATTGTATAATTTGTATAAACTGTATAGGTTACATAAATAAATAAATATATTATATATATTGTATATGTTGTATATATTGTGTATATTGTGTATATTGTATGTTTTGCATATATTGTATCCACTGTATACATTGTGTCAGTATTATGAATAAATAAACAAATAAGAATCAATGGCCGACTAATAGTGCAGAGAGTCTTTGTATCGCAACACTAAATTTAATAAATCAGTAAAATATTATCCGTAGTAATAACTCCTTCTTAACTATCATCTGAATATAATTATCAATTGTTTGCAAATAGAAAGTATTGAAATATAAAATATAAAAGTAAAATATGAACAGTAATTGATAAATATAAGATACACAACAACAAAAGTCTGTGTCGAGCTGAAAATTGATAGACCAATGACAAAGTTGGGACTAAATGGTTCTTGTAATCCATAGTAATCTGTCTCTACATGTTGTGAGTTTAATAATTGAATAATTTCTTTAAACATAGTTCGAGCGATCAATTTTGTTCATTCGTAGAGCACGTACAGAATTGAAATAACAAATTATCACCGGCTGTCTGTAACGATGTAGCGATCCGTGTCTGACTTGTTAGATGTTAGATAGTTGACGAAGTTCAAATATCAAAATTCTCGTTCTACCAGATAAGCTATCTTTATCATCAGAGCGACTCGCGACGCACGGTGAAAGTTGACAACCAACAGCTGATTAATGCTGTCGTATTATTCAAGCTATTTCGATATCTTATGCAGATATTGCAATACGCTCCTAAGCGAACGATGCATATCGAACTATAATACGGAGCATGTTCGTTATCAATGGCGAGCTAATTGTTCTTTGCAAAGTCTCAGTATTATTTTCCTCGCATTGTCACGACTGATCGGTCATTTTTAAAAAATCTAAACAATATTCATCGAATTACGTTCAACAGCCTCGTTAAATAAGTTTATCCTAAGATTCTTGTAACAATGAAACTTGGAACAATGAGACTATTATTTTTGAAAAGTTAGCGGTGAAATTACATTCAATTCGGTCGTCGAACATTGTCCTTCGACTTGTAACAGAACAATGAAACTATTATTTCTGGGAAATATGAATTGAATTCACTTTGATAAGGTCGTTAAACAATTGTGTTCTTTGACTTGCATTCGCACAATGAAACTATCGTTTTTGGAAATTGGTTTATTGGCTCGGTCGCATTGCGCCAGTTGCTTTCGCCGCCATTGGTCAGTGTTTTTTGTTCATATCTAGCAAAAAAAGCCGCGAATTGCATTTTCGTAAAGGAATGACCTGAAAATTAGAAACAATAGAAAATAGAAATATACAAATGTAACTTTTGGTTGGTGACACACTGGAAAAATTATGCAAAAAATAGAGAAGGCGTAACAACATTCAAAAATATGTTTTATTACTCGCAACTATCATAACCAGAAAAATAAGCTACTTTCAAACAGAGAAAGTGGGGATAGGTCACGTAACGTGGCGGCCGTATAGGAACACCACTTCGCAGCACGATGCGAATCGACACGTTGCACAGTGATTCGATCTAATGGGTGCTCGGAATAAAAGTCATATCTTCTAAACTAATTAATTTTCGACCTAAGTACTTTAATAATTTGTTTAAGTAAATGCAAAGATGATTCAACTTCTACATAGATAATACACAGTTACGTTAAAAAATTGCAATGATTTTGCTTTTTTGTGGAATAAAAAAATCTTTTATCAACATTTAGTATTGCAATCTGTTAGAAACTGTTTACTGACTAATTTTTATTCGAAACATTTTTTATTATGAATTATTCGGTAGCCTGAACGTTAAATATACATATATGTAGACACAACTCGTAAAAATCTGTTATGTATAAGCAAGTTATATACAAGTATGTAATACATATATTAACATACTAAAATATAAAATATTTGCAAAAATCAGACATCAATAGCATATTGTTCGTAAGATGTTAACAAGTAGTCAATCTGAAAACGTATTTTACTTTATTCGTTTTATTTAGATTCTCCTTTTATTGCTTTCTTATGTACTTTATCTACTATTTATCTATTGTTGTTTATATGATCTAGTCAGGATAAATTAATTAGCCAATTGTTTTATGTTATTTTAGCCCGCAATATGTATACTACTAATTTATTTATTATTATTTTACTTCTTTCTATTCTATTTATTTTATTTATTGTGTTTATTCTATTTATCAATAGATAAATATTTATTATTTAACAATCAAAATAACAAGTGTTTAATATCTTGAATTAAATAATCCATTCATATTTATATTTATTGTCGTGAACTTCGAATAAATCGATGTTAAAAAACACGGCGATGTAACAGGCAAATGCTTGAGGAGATCAAGAAAATCGCTTATGTTTCTGGCTATCATGGTTGCGAGCAACTGGAGGTATTTTGGAAATTACTTTCTGCTTTCTCTATTTTCTGAATATTTCTAGTGTTTCAAATTGCAACTACCCATTTCATTATTATGTTTTCGATTGCCATGCTCAAAAGAGATGCAAAAATTCTTTATTTTACATAGAAATCCGCAGTCTACTTTTTCCCATTACATTCTATCTATTTACTTTTAGGTCTATATTATTCAGTCGAATAAATGATTTGCATATGAACCGTTTAAAGCAAAAACAGTTTAAGTGAATTTGTTGCCTGTCCGATTCAATATTATTAAATCATATTTAATTTAATATTTTAGTCGATTCTTTTTTATTATTTTAAGTTAATGTAAGTTTTACAGAACTTCGAATCAGTCCTTCATTATTCAAAAATTATATTCTCTGACTTGCACCATTTCAGCTTGCATCGGCTCGTATTATCTTGATCGCGTCACGAGTTCTCTATGAAATGCGATTAACTTCCTTAGACGGTGCTCTTGCGATTTGTTTAATCCCATCGCTGAAGGCGAATGCGTGCAAACCAGTGCACGCAATAACCCTGGAGACCGCGTGGGACCTGTTAGCCCCGCCCTGCCCAGGCCAGATGTCATTACTCATTACGCATTTATCCTTACGGGTTCCTCCTTCTTGATTAAAGGGTCAGAGAAAATTATTTCGGTGACCGACTCTTTACTCTCTTACCTTGGCCACTTAAAGGGCAGTGCACACCACGTTGGATCAAAGAAATCGGTTTTTCAAAAATATTTTTATTCGTAAATAAGCAAGGTAGCCTTGAAATGACTTTGAAAACGCCCACGCATTAAAAAACTAATAGCGTCATTTGACATTTCCACGGAATCAGCTCATATGGGGGAAAGTTGCCACTATCGCACTCAATTTAAAATTCGCTTAAAATTGAATCGTGGCGGCATTCAAATTGATTTTGAGATTAGATAATCGCGTTTTTTGAAGCAGCGAGCAAGTTGCCTAAAACGTACTGTTATTCGAACTCGATTTGGGTACACGAAGCATGTGCAAGCTTAAAATATATATATATATATATATATATATATATATATATATATATATATAAAGATT
>CM052159.1:10555053-10582017 GCA_028455555.1 Augochlorella aurata
AATTAATTTTACAATTAATTGTATTATTGTACAATTAATATTAACGTTATTAATATCGATATCCATGTTAAAATATAAAATATGAAATAAAACATGACTATTACGAGCAAAGTCGAATTTTACTCGAATTAGAAACCAATAATTGAATTGATTAAATTAATTAGAAACGAATGTTAAACAGAACCTTAGAAATATAAATGTTCAACCTCAATTCTAACCACTTGACATCGTTGTGGTTATGTCAAGATTCGGAGCATAACAGAGTACAATAATGAAAGTGGTTTCAGTTTTTTATGTTCCAAGTTTATGGCACATAATGTTTAACAATTGATGGTTCCGCAGCAGTAAGAACACAGTTGCACTGTTTAATACCGTTTTTGTTAGACGTCCTATTCCTTGAAAAAATGTGGTCTCTCGCTTGGTGTAAACAGGAATCGGCCCCGAGTAATAAGTATGACGGTTTCACAACAGATTGCATCGCGCGTTTAATATGTCTGGTGCAATAGAGAGGCAGTCCCATAAACTTATACCGCGTTCTGGCGTTGGATATTATTACTTCGAGATACATTATTCATCGCGCTGGCGATTATAATAAGATATAGCTTACTTTTTATAGCAAATCTCCAATGTGAGCTATAGTTGTTGTGATTTCGGCTTGAAGGTGTGTGGCTATGATATATTAAATTGTGTTTAAAGGAATGGTAAAAGTTTATTGACTTTTTCCGCGTGAATTCTGTGATACATTAGGCCGAGTCATAAATAACTTCCGTTATTTCATCAAAGATTTATTTCTTTTATTTTATTTACTTTGAACCCTTATCTGTTTTCTTACCTATTCTACCTAGCTGCATCGGAAGTTATTTATGGCTCGACCTAATATTTACTGTTGTATGATAACGCAAGATTGTAGGAACATGTGTGCTTATGTTTTATTTAACAACCATATAATATGTAGCAATAATACATACTGGATTTTTAAGTGGATCTTTTCAATTGATCGAAATTTTATACTATAGGATATTCAAATATATCAACATTGAAATGTTGGAGATCTTATAACAGAAATTTTAATTTGTATTAGTATATTAAAGATGTTAATAACAATATTAAAATTGAGTTTTTTCTACACGAACTAATATTTAGCTGGTACACAATTCTAAATTAAATTGTCTCTTTTATAATGTCATAATATACATGGTAAGCAGAACATCTTTATCACGACTACATTATTTTATTAAAAATTGCTTATTTTTGTGAAATTAATCCTTAATAAGAGACTTCTTCATTTAAGGAAATTTGGTTCAATATATTACTAAAACTGAAATTTCTATAAAAATATCCATTATAACTACAATTTCTATTAAAAATCTATGAAAAATCTAGTACAATTTAAATTTCTATTAAAAATCTATTACAATTTAAATTTCTATTAATACACTATAGAATATTGGAATAATTTATTTTGAATGGAAATATAAATTATGTAGTGGTAGTTTATAATAATATTTTTACTTGGGAGAAATTTACATTTGATCTACTAATTTTTATCACGAATCGATAATTTTTATCATGAACGTGCCAAAGATAATTGAAAATTCGAATTACCAAATCAGTGAAAATGACATTACAATGGAACAGCTTTCATGGTTAATTCTTAAATATACAATAATGCCACTCTTATCTGGCTATTTACTTATGCAATATCCTGATACCAAAACATTTATATTAATTTTTTAAAATTTCATTCGAGATCTCTACTAGATGATAATGTATCTAAGTGATACAATGATTAGATGATAAAACGTTTGAATACTGGAATATTGTGAAAATAAATGTTCAGATAAGGGAGTCTCTACTGTACCTCTTCGTTCAGGTGTACAAGATTGTATAAAAATTGTGTTACGACTACTATAGCGTGATGCTATATCTCTGTATCGGTGATCTGCAAAAAAAGACTGCAAAATTATCCTTGACCTTGGAATTCAAATTGTTTGTTTTGATTCCAACGTATAGTGCTCATCAAGAGGAATAAAATACCAAAAGGAACTATGGATCAGAGGTGAATCTTTTACATAAACAACGATGTTCTACTTTTTTTCATTTAGGACTCTGTTTTCGAGGAAAATTAGGTTGAAAAAATAGTAGTATTGAATAAGAGAATCAAGTGGCGCATCTGACAATAACATAGCTACTCTACTTCTTGTTATACTATGAGGTACAATCCTTAAATGAAAAAGTGTTACTCTTCTGTGTCGACTTAGTTTTGACTTGTATCATAAAGGGGGCACCCTATAAAAAATGTTCATCTTACCGATCATACCGATTTTTGAGGCATTTACACTAATCTCACAAAAAATGTTTGCAATAAAAGTTAATAAGTACTTCAGGAACAACAAAGTATGATAATAAAATTGTCGCAAAAATTTTGTTTCGATAAAAATATCGGGTCACCTTGACTTTTTTAAATAGTGTTGTGTATTTTTGACTTTATAGCGTTATACTAATCTGAAAACGAACTCAACGATCTGCTGCACAATTACCTTCGAATGAATTTTAGCAGGTTCTAGAATTAGTTTTTTCATCAGCTGCAACTCTATAAAGTAAAAAATACAAAATTTCTTAAGCTTTTCACCGAATAACAAAATTTTTAGAAATTTGTATTATTGCACATTGCTCTCCTCGAAGTATGTATTAAACTTTTATGGCGAACATTTTTTTGTCAGATTACTTTAAATGCCTCAAAAATCGGCGCGACCGTTACCATGAACACTCTGCATAATTTTTATATGTCACTTTTAACGTCGCTTTTTCGTGATATCTTTAGTGGTACCTTGCAAGAATGTATAAAAACGAAACCTTGATCGTAATGTGAAACGAATAAAAATTACGTTAAGCTTAAAGCGTGTGCTGTCCTTTTGTTCCGGAGTGTATATTCGTCTTATTAATTTGGACCACGGGGAGATCTCGGGAGTCACCTCGATAAAGCAGAGGAAATGCATAACAAAAATTGTGCGAAGGATACGAAGCGAGGAAGGAGAAAGAGAGAAATGTTTGTCGCCGGTGTGCAACAAATGAATCGCGATGGACGCGTCGGGAAAAAAATGGTAAGGTCGAGTGCGGAGTGCTTGCACAAGGCTGGTTGCTCGGAGGTGCTTCGGTTTCTTTCGTCCAAAATGACTTCATCCGCGGACGATTCCAAGGATTTCGTTGGAGGAAGGAAACAAAAAGCAGGTAGCAATCACGGCGAGGAATGCGCGGGAAGGTTGAAATAATAGCTGCACCGGTGCAGTCAGCGGTGCAGCGGTGCAGAGGAGCACCGATGCAGCGGTGCACTGATGCACTGATGCACTGATGCAGCGACGACGGCGACGACCGAAGAGCCGATGCTGATACTAGCGCACAGTGGGCTGGAAACCCGTTTATCATGTCCAAAATTATTTCAACGCTATCGCAAGCCTTAAGGTCCTAGTATGGTAGCTCATCGAATTTGTCTTGGCACCAGCTAGAATATTATGAAATCAAAAATGTTAATATTGAAAACATCGAAACGACTTCAATTATTTATAATTGAAACATTCGTGAAAAATTGAAAAATAGCACTGCGAACGACTGCTTGTTAATATACACGTAGAATTAAAAACTGCAGCTAAAATTGTCATGTGCACAAATCGGAGGTTTGAGTTTTCACAAAACGCAAATCCGAAATCTAACGTTGGTCGATATATTTTTTTAAACTCTTCTTAAAGTTTACATTGTATTTTATATTCTTCGTACATCGATTGAAACGTGTTTATATCAGCCAACTTTGACCGACGATAACTCCGCGAAAAATCATCGTAGGAAGATGACTTCTTTTTTAAATTAAAGAGCGAAATCTCTACTTTAAGATAACGTTTTTGAAAATTGCCAAGTCTGACAAAGCAACGTGGCTGAGGGAGGTTTCAAGGTTTCATTTAAAAAAAAAAGTTATCATCTTGCTATAATGGCCAATATTTCTTCAAAATCTTTTTGTTCAATGTACATCTGCTCATACATAAGAAAATATAACAGGAATTTGCATTTCAGCATTGTGAAACGAATAATTAAACTATTTCATTGCAATTCCAATTTTATGATTCTGCACTTAAAACGCTATGTATGTCTGCTTGTAAGGTTGTTTGACAGGTTTAATATCTTAACCCTTTATACCCGGGACTATTTTAACCCCAAAATGAAGACATTCGTTTCAACCTGAAGTGTTTACATTTGGTATAATTGTTGCTATGATTATTTATTATTATTATAAAAATTCTTTTGAAAATAAAAGTTAAATTTCGAGATTTTAAAGGGTCCTTATGTGAAGTAAAAGAAGATTTTGTCGAAATGTGAAAGTCTATTGATGGAGTTTTGGTCAGAAATTGCCGCTTTCCAGACTACTGTGCAGCACGTAGGTACGAAGCTCTCTCGGTCTCGCTCGATGAACTCGCGAGGAGCCGGCTCTCCACCGCGGTGACTAATAACGCGATTCTGTATCGTGTTAAATTCCTTCGTCCGGCTGATTCCCGCCGGTTTATGGGATGCCTTCCGGGGGTATCGTGATAGCTCGCCGATTAATCGCGGCCACCGAGCAAATACGCCCGATCTTGACCTTTCGACGAGTCTGGAATCTCTTTGTGACTTCTTCGGAAAGCCGGACGATCGACGTACAGTTTATCCTTTCTTTTAACCGCATCGCGGACAATGACGTCGAAGGGACGTCACTGGTTTTATACGCTTTTCAGGCTTCAAAGTCGATTATGTTTCACGCTCGATCGGCAGACCTCTTGACGAAATTATATCCGAGTATGCTGAGAATCATTTACGATTTCATTTGTCCATTTCTGACCACAGAGTTCTTGAGGTGCTTTAAGGAATTGTTTGAAACTTTTGACAAAAATATAACTGAGTACGAGTATGCTTGAAATTATTTATGATTTCATTTATTAATTTTTGTCAATGGATCTTTCGAGGTGCTCCATCTAGGGACGTTAGGTTTTCTATGGATCTTAATGAAACATAGCCGGACAATTCAATCAGTGAAGTAATTCAATTCTAATTCTGCACAACTCTGAGTCAGTTGTTAAAAATTTTTAACAAAAATATAACTGAGTGTGATTGTGCTTGAAATTATTTATGATTTCATTTATTAATTTCTGTCGACAGAATTTTTGAAGTGTTCAATCGAGGGGTGTTAGGTTCTCGATGAATCTTAATGGCGTCCTTAATAAATGTCTGAATTAGTTGTCAGAAACTGTTGACAAAAATATTGATGTAATAGTAATAATTGGAATATAAAATATAATCGATGTCATAATTGGATAATACCATAAAGAGTGAAGTAATTAGGAAAATTGTACGGTTAGGGAGAGATCTTGCGATACCAAGACGAGAACTGGTCGATTTGCTTGGACCGGAGAATCATCTATTTAGCAACACTCCTGAAGAATGAACCTTCTATCTTCATGTTATCAGAATTACTCAAAGAAATTACTCGAAGAAATTACTCGATATTTATAATTATACAGTCATTCTCAAAACTATTGCGATGGACAGCATGATCGAGTAAAAAGCAATGGAAATTAACCATTAACTAAACATTGTTGGGAAGGAATCAACTCCACTAAAAATTAAAATAATATTATCGAGCTTTTAGAATTACAAAATGAAAATAAAGATATAACTTTGTCCTTAAAATTAAATTTTGTTTTTTATATTTTAACGCAGATTTGCAACACTTTCGCATCTCAATTAAGACTGACGTTTTTAGCGATAATTGTTCCGAATTTTCATACAATGTAATAAACGTTTGTTGCAAGCAAAGATATTATGACAAGCTACATTCGCGGAATGGACGTCTTCGTTCATTCGTTTCGAGCATGCTCGTTAATTTAAGCGACCGTAAAAATGAAATTCAATCGCATACGCGTTAAAATCTCGAATTGAAATATATTTCCAGAAAATCGATTCCCTTTCATCGGACTCAAGTAGGTTGTATAAAGGCCCTTGAAGGAGTCTCGTCCAGAAAAATGTGTTTCTTACAACAATAATGTTTTTTCGCAGCGCGTACACGCCGATGGATAATTGAGGAGGAAAGAGGGCGAAGAGGGAAAGAGTACGGGTCCGCAATTTTACGTAGCGCGACGAATGCTGGGACGAGTGTGCTTTATAAGGTGCTTGTTAAATTTTACAACCGGTCATTACGCTCTTGATTCTGGTAAAACTTGAGGAAATAATAATAACGCGTGGTTAACCGGCGTCGCGTCGGTTCGACGAGGGGTCGACCGCCCGATGGAAATTCCTCGTTTTCGTGAGACATCAACAGCTTCCGACGTGCAGCCATTTTTCATGTTCCATCGGGATTGTCTGCGGCAGTGTTGGGCAAGAATTTTATTCGGATGACTGATAAAACATATGCTGTCGGACAAGAAGAAAGCACATTTTAAAATTAACGTGGTTTTCATTTATTTAACATTACAACCAAGGTTTTGTTTCTATACAAATTTGCAAAAATCGATATAAATGTGCAGAAATTAAATTCAATTGATTTTAATTGAAATTAAATTGATTTTAAATTAAATTGTGTAAACAATTCCATAAAAATTATTTCTTCTTCAAATAAAATTGTTTAAACTAGCGAAATGCAATTCTATTTCATTTGTGGATGTTTATAGTTTTACGGATTTGTGTACGCAAAAACGAAACCTTAGTTGTAATGTTGAATAAAGAGTACGTCAATTTTAAAGTGTGGTATCACTTTGTCAGACACTGTATGTACATCTAATCTTCTGTACCAGCATTGCATTTTCGGGAATTTTTCATTTTTTACAGCTAGGATTAACAATCTAAAATCCAGAAAAGTTATCATATTAATTCTAATTATAACTATTACACTATCTATAATTAACTAATTATAATTCAATAATTATAACTACTATAATTAGCTCGTGTAACTAATTATGATTATTATTATTACGTCTATCAACTAGTTACAACTAACTTAATCAGTTCTCAGAACTAATGATAACTAATTCAATTAGTCCTTACAACTAATTATAATTAGCTTAATACGTGTAACAATTAATTATAACTGACATAATTAATTCTTACAACCAATTGTAACTTATTATAATAAGCACTTATAACTAATTGGAACTAATTGAATTATTTATTATGACTTTGATTATCAATTATGAATTATTACAACTAATGTAATTATGTATCGTAACTAGATGGGGGATCTTTATGCATTTATGGCACGTTTGAAATGCCAGTAAAACTATAAATTTACAAGCTATAATAGCATCATTATTTTTTGTTCGCTATCAGTAATTTGTTAGTTGGCGAAC
This sequence comes from Augochlorella aurata, assembly GCA_028455555.1. Classification (NCBI taxonomy): domain Eukaryota; kingdom Metazoa; phylum Arthropoda; class Insecta; order Hymenoptera; family Halictidae; genus Augochlorella; species Augochlorella aurata. The sequence goes on from CM052159.1 coordinate 10,562,418, forward strand.
GGAATTTTTGATTGAATCTAATTTTTCTAGAATGGAATATGAAAATAAGAATTTGCATAGAGATGCAGAATCTAATAACTAACTTAATCAATCCTTATTAGTTATTTATTACTTAACTAATAAATGTTACTTATTAGTTAACTAATTAGTTATTATAACCAATTATACCTAATTTGTAGTTACTATGATGCTGAACTGTTACAAACTCGTTATATTAACACTTTACCGACCGGAGCGGTTCGAACATACTATGCCCTTTTCACCGGCCACTCAGCCGCAGATCGTCCGAGACACCGGCTCGGTTTCGGCCTAGACTGACGTGCGGGAATATATGCGCTTTTCTTAAGGGCTAAAGCTTAGAGAAAAGCACCGATTATCTGAATAAAGAATACGAAATGCTTGCTGCTTGCTACTTGTCAGTCTAGCCTAACCAAATCTAACAGAAAGATCAAAAGTCGATTAATCGACGACCGGTCGGCAAGCGCTGTGGAGCAAAAGTCGAATAATAATCGACGGCCGGTCGGTAAAGTGTTAACTAACGGGTTACAATAGTCAGTGATTAATTGGATTACTTATCGCCCAGTTCGGTTCGAAATGAACGGAACGTTACAGCGGGCATCTTAATTTTTTCGTCGGCCGGCAGGATCGGACAAAAGCGAGCGAAGGTTCCCCTCGTTCACGGTCGATTATTTCGCGCTCAAGTGGTTCGATTCTCGCGACAATTGGCCAAGTGACAATTATGGAGTGCTGGTTCGCCGAGGACCGGCGCGGCGGCTGGTGGGTGCCGGGGTCCGTGCGTGTGACATTTAAGTAATCGTTTCGCACGCCCCGAGAACCAATCGGGCCCGGTAATCATCGTACTCGGGCCTTAAACAATCTCCGTTCCTCAGGTGCGTGCGCTCTCCGCGCCGAGGATGCAATCAATCCTCGTTTATACGCACGCTTCACCAGCTGGAATCCGGGATCGTTTTAAGAAAGCTACCATAAATTATTCCGGGCTCTCGGACACGTCGCATATGGCGTCATAAGTTTCCAGGCGCTAGTGTAAGTCGAGATAGCATAACGCGTCGATGCGCGGTGGGGGGAATCGTTGATCTAGCAGTGCAAAAGTCTAGAAACCATCCGTAGAGTACACCTTGGAAATAGCACTATTACTAAATTTCATCGAAATAAAGGTCCCTGAAATTGTTTTCATAATTTTTATGATGCATAAGAATTTTTTTAATTTTTACATAAATAAATTTACCTCTATAACAATCCATTATAATTTAAATTTCTCTTCAAAAGCTACTACAATTGACATTTCTATTAAAACTCCATTACAATTACAAATTCCATTAAAAATTTGTTAAAAATCCAATATAATTATAAATTCTATCAAAAATTGATTAAAAATCCGTTGTAATTGAAATTTATTAAAACTTCATAATAACTAAGAGTTTTAATTAATTGTTTAAAACGGTTGCGTAACTAAAATAACTTTTCGGACGAAACAATTCAACTTTAATTAAAAATCTATTACAATTTAAATTAAAAAAAAATCGATTATTTTTGCATGTTATTTTTTGCTAGATCCTCAATATTGATTTGATTTATAAAGTTGCGTTTTTAAGGATCGCAATAATATATCAAATAAAGTGGGAAATTTTTTGGAAAATTTTAAATATTTTTTAAAGAGCTTTCTGGAAATTCATTTTTTAAGCTTGTTGCCGAATGCGATTGAGCGCTAATTCATTTTTATCTGGACAAGTGATGTTAATTTAAATGAAATAAGCAAAGTAGAATAAGTATGTAGTATAATTATGAACTTTAGTAATAATTGTAATAATTATAAGCTTTAGCAATAATTGTAATAATTATAAGCTCTAATAATAATTTTAACAATTATAAACTCTAATAATAATAGTTTTACTAATAATTACAATGTTTTGTATATGTAAATAGTATTTTGATTTCGATTTTATCGTCTGTTATTTGTACCATGATCATTGTACATCCTTCTTTAAAATGGATCAACAAACCATTCAAAACACTTATCTAACTTTATTGAAAGGGGGCCAAAAGATGCTCCAGACTTTGGATAGGGCCACAGCTCCAAATGTTCCAGGATTTAATGATCTGAAATTAGCGGAATTGAGAACTCACATTAAATTTCCAAATGCTGTCTTCAATCGGGCTAATATGAAAAAGTCATTATATCGATTCTTCAATTTTTATATGACCGGGACCATCCCTGATGGAGATTTTCTTGGATCCACCATATTTGATGTCGTCGCCATAGCAAGAATAGAATCCTCCCCAATCTTTCATGAAGAAAGAACCACGGCGAGGTAATTTTACACTCATAACACCTCAATCGCCGATTCTCTAACCTCCGCCACAGAGGGTAGACCGCTTGATATCATCTACCCAGGTGACGATCTTGATGCCAATGAGAGGGCCGCGTATCGCGCTCTCATGATTGAATACACGGCTGAATCTTCAGCTCAATTCAGGAGATATATCGAACCCCTGTTGGCACAGATCAACCCCACCCGTGAGATGTCACCAAAAGAAGCCCAACTAATTCGACTCGCCTCGTTTTTAGCTCTAACTCTGTGTAGAGCAGCTACAAGAGATGAGACTCAACTAACCAATAGTTTTCTCAAGAATCAGTTTCGGAGCAACCTTATTAGTCTAGCAAGATGGCCTCGGGATCCCCCCCCCCCTTGTAAAAATTGCATTATCGCCTGCACTCATGGATTAAAGAAGGGTCTGAGAACTACTTCAGATCTTTTTATCATATTAGCCCACGAATTCGTCCTTACCCAGGGTGATCAGTACGAACACCCTCAGGCTATGGGGTTTTTGTCTGCTTCAGTCCTGACTCACAATGCGAGAAACGGACTTGGATTAATTCAGATGATCGGGAGAATAGCCGAGGTAACATCCATGGGATGGGTAGAGTTGATGTCAAAGTCATACTGGAACTTGTCGGCTACGGCATGGGCAAAGATTGGGGATTTCTTTCTGTCACAGAGACAAGAGTCAAATCCTCAATATGGTTATAATTGGGCCCGAATTATAAACGATGGATACTTTCGCGGGCTATCCCCCAAAGAACACCCCTTCCTAGCGTGCGTGTTTGCCTCAATTCTCGAGCATAGCTTAGGTCGAGGTGTTTGGAAAGCTGAATGAGCAAAACAGCACGCCGCCGGGAATGAAGATGCAAAGCAACTGGGCCTGACCATTTATCTAGATTCAAAGCCCCAGATATCCCAATTACAAGGGGTGGGACCTTCGATGGACATCGCTCAGAGGACCCAACAACGGATGGCAGCAGAGAAACAACGAAACGGCGACAGCGTGATAGCGGGGGAGACAGAATGGGAAGATTAGGAAAAGGATCGTCGTTAATCCATTGTACATTGATATATTGTTATATTAAGATTAAGAGAAAAAAAAACATATGTTTTGAGAACCTTTTTTCGTCTTCGCGGTTGTAAGGCGCGAAGCTATCCCGATGTGGATAGACGCCACTACGCGACGCGGTATTCCGACAAATTAATGAGGGATGTATTATACTATAATCGTTACGAGGTTGGTACAATGTAACTGAAACTCGAACGCTAATTGCTTGCTAAATAAACTAAAAGATCTTTCCTCAAAAATAATCTTCGTCGCGTCCGTGTCATAAATCCCATCGGCAGAAACTCCACGTGTTTACGTCTTCGGGGCGGAACAATCATATTTATTGTAAATTTCATTTCTGTCAATCACACTTTACCAAATAAAAAGAATTTTATAAGAATTTCTCTTTCTCCATTTAATATGTATCGGATATATAACACAAAATTATCGATTATTAGCAACGTTCGAAATTTTGCGCTCTTAAATCGGCGTTTTTCCGCCCACGCAGCACGGCGATGCTCCGGCGTTAACATAAGTCGCTAACATAAGTCGCGGAGTTGCAATAATAACCGTTTACCCACGCGTCCGAATTAGAATATATCCGGCCGGCAATTTATGGAGGAATTATGCGAGTGCGCGCGCCTTATTATGTGTGTCAAGAAGACAACGGAACGAGAATACGCATCGATTAGCATCGACCGATGGGCTCGAGCAATGTTTCAATACATATTTGGATTTCCGAATTCCCGTGGGCGTGTTTCTGCTTCATTTCAGTGACATCAACGCGAGGCGCTAGATCATTTTTCAATTATCTTGTGGCGGCTTCGGAGAAACTTTCGTTTTCTGTCGTGAATGCGAGTTTGCAGACTTTTTAAGATGCTTTGTGCTTTTATGGTCGTGGGTGGACAGATCTATGTTGCACAATGTCCGATATTTCCATAAAGTCAACTGATATTTTGCTGGAATCTTATAATTTATCCATAGCAATGGAAAGGAATGCCATGAATTATTGTTATTTATAAATCATTATTTATACATCGGTATTTGTAAATAGACATTTATAAATCGTGATCTATAAAGATATTTGTAAATCGTGATCTATAAAGATATTTATAAATCGTTATTTATAAATAGATATTTATACATCGTTATTTATAAATAGATATTTATACATCGTTATTTATATAAATCATGTAAATACATACCGATTCAAGAAAAGAAACCAATGTTGCAATGAGTCGTAATTTCGAATGGTTCGTTGATTTCGGCTGCATTCAGAGCCAATAAAAAGACACCAACCTGTTCAATTAATCATAAAAAGAATTCGACACAATATATAGAATTGTCGGAGATGATTTTAATGCTACTTTGCGAAGAAATCGATAGCAACAACTTCATTTTGATATAATTACGTGATTGAAATAACTTTCTGGTCAAAACAATGTTTTCTTTTTAAAATCCATGATGATTATAATTTCTATTAAAAATTTATTACAATTTCAATTTCTGTCAAAACTTTATTACAATTTAAATATCTATGAATTCACGTTCTGTAATTTTTGTTTCTGAATGCGGCAACATTAGGCACACGTAATTGCAACGTTGATATTTCAAAACAAATCTTATCATTTTTATTCTTGCTTTAACGATGCTGCGGCGACCAGCTTCAGAATTTCATTATTTTTTCCGATACTCAGTATTAGAAATGAAAAAATTTGTCGGTCATGAATGTGTTAATAATTTGTTACAATTTAAATTTCTATTAAGAATCTACTAAATTTCCATCGAAACTTTATTTAAAATCCGTCATAATGTAAATTTCTAATTATTTGTTCAAAACGGTTATGTGACCATATTAATTTTGTGCTCAAAGCAATGTAAATTTCCATTAAAAATCTATTACAATATTTTCTATTAAAAGTTCATTATAATTGTAAATGTCATTAAAAATGTATTGAATAATCGACTGTAATTAAAATGTCTAATTGTTCGTTCGAAACAATTATGTAAGATAGTTATATGTCCGAAATAATAATCGAATATCCACCTGAATTAAAAATTATTGAAAAGAACTGCAAGCGAGTGTGAAACAAAATAAAAATAACAAACAATCAACTGTTACCGCAATTACTACAACTGCTGACGCGGTGTATTCGAACGAGGAACGTTCACCGACGCAAAGTAAAGTCGGCTATGGCAAGGTGTACCAAGAACATTGTCCGGAGAACACACACGATTAATTCGTAAGAAAGCATTTTAATGCAATTACGCGCGCGCTTGCGTGAGCAGCGAGCTCAAATCGATAGCTCCCATGCAACGAATAAAGATTGACAAGCATATAATCAGCGCTCGAACAACTCAAATGTCAAAAGTGAACGTGTAATTATTTCCCGCCTCTGCCTCCCTCCTTTGTCACCCCTCCCTCCTCGGGCTCCCTCTCCGCAGATCCGCCGTGAAATTTTTTAATTCGTCCGAGGCACGTTACCGAGATTAAATCGGACAACCATCCATCAAAACATTATTATTATCTCGAAGTGTGAGACCCGCGGAATGAGTTCCATATTTCCGACCTACGGTGTTGCGTTTCTGCGCGATCTCGCTGCATAATGAGTTAGCAGTTCGTGTTCCATCAACAGGTTAGCACTGTTTCCTCGACCAAGTTTAGAAATTCGCTTCTGATCTAGGCATCGATCGCTGGTAATCGAGCAAACAAAATCTTGGTTGCGATTGCAGTGCCGCGATCTGCAGCTGCACAAATACCTCTCCAACGTTTGCTTCGAGAGTTTCAGAATATCAATCTGCACGATTTCATTGTTCGTTAAATTGAAACGTAAACGATCTTCTGAAGAACTCAGTGTTTAACCCTTTGTACTCGAAGCCATTTTATGTATAAATTCAAAATAGTTTGTTTGGCTTATAGTATTCCCATTTTACAAGACTTAGTGCATTTTATGCACGTGTAATTAACCCTTTGCATCCGAAGCCAATATAACTGTAAATCTAACATAATTTGTTTGGCTTATATTATTCCCATTTTACAAGACTTAGTGCATTTTATGCGCGTGTAATTAACCCTTTGAATTTGAAGCCAATTTAACCGTAAATCTAACATAATTTGTTTGGCTTATAGTATTTCCATTTTCTATGACAAAGTGCATTTTATGCATATGAAATTGACTTTTGTGATTTATACCAACAGTTTGACTTTCAACAATTTTTTAAATCCAGAATTTGTTAGTATAAACATTACTTTGGAACGTGATAGAACAATTTTAGTGACTCATTTCGTGACTCATAAAACAGCTACACTTTTAACAGCCTTCTAAATAGTAAGAACAATAACAATGCACAAATTATTTTGGAACATGATATAACAATTTTTAATGGTGCCGCGGAGTCATTCGAGTGCAAAGAGTTAATATGACTTTAAAACGATTGAGATACTGTGTGCAGAAACATCCTTAACACTAGAACTACCAAAGCAATCAAAATGACTGGTTTCTGATTTTGTTCTTTTACAATTCTTGACATCATAAAAATGTTTTTGTTAAAAATTTTGACACGAACTTCTTCATTGAAGTACATATTGTAATAAAAATCGTAGAAAGTTTAAATAAATTCAATGATGTTGTTGTTATAAAACAATATATACTAGTCACGTTTAGAGCTCGATAGTTTTAGTGTTAAGGGGGTATTCTATTTCAAATGGACGTTTCAGATTAGGGACATCGAATATGGGACACGAAGACATGGTACGAAAACGGTGTTCCATAATAGGTGCACGCTCGTACTTCACTATTTTATCCGTATTATTTCTTAATCATATTAAAAAAATATTTCGGTAACGTAATGAAAAATATTTCATTACGTTATCTGGAAACATTAACATATCGGGTAGTAGTATAACTATTCAATAAAAACACTTTTAAGAGGGTATTCCGGTGTGAAGTGTCTGTGTTCTAATCTTCGCTAGGGAATTTTTTACAAAGGAACTATTACACCATCTGCGGTCAAACTGACAAGATTTATTTGCACGTGTTTCGACAACGTTTTAAAATATTTTGGAACAAAACAAATATTACCATCTTAAAAATGGTAAGTGCATAATTATTTTCATAAATACTGTAGTATAGTGTGTTCAATGAATTTTAAGATTGACTATTTCATATGCCTAATTTGTGAGTGAAGGAAAAGAAATAAATTTACCGAATAAGCCAGGTTAGGTCTCATAATAGAAACTTATTCTTGAAATCAGTAAATTTACATAATTTTTAAATTTTTTGCAATGTCCTGTAGATTGTAAAAGTATACGTATTTTATTTTCTAAACGCGCAGCAACTTTTTAACCTTCTTAGTGTCGAACAATAGTATACACGTGTATATCCTTGTTGGCCCCACTTCAGGAAATGGTGTTTCTTTAATATTTTTAACAAATAACAGTTTTATTTCTTATTATTTCTTCTTCCTTTTTGAATTTATTAATTATCTGATTTTACAGAAACTCTGTATTTTCTTTCCTAAACTTCACCAAACTACATCAAACAAGTTTGGTATACTGAGATAGTTAATAAATGTGTTTTTAATAAAAAAAATTATGATTTCGAAAAAAGTGGATCTGATATTAGACACATTTACCCAATTATTATTGTTATTATGACAGAAATAAATAAAATTGAATACTCAGACGAGAACGATTGCTACAATCGACTGGGTTCAGAGACACCTTTCGCGATCGAATCTCGGCCGATGAAAGAGTATAAATAAGGTGGCGTGTAATAATAACGCCGTTGGGCAAACGTAATTTATCAGGCCAATTATACCGAGGTGTTCCTTCGATGGGATCGGCATTCGGACCGACGCACGATTTTCAGAGCGATCAATTCGGCGTTAGGGTCGCGACAACGACGCGGATTGTATTAATATCCGGATCGGTCAGATCACGGTCGCGATCACGATCGACGCGCTCTCGCGATCCTGGTGCTTCGTTAACTCATATTTATTCCGGCGATGTTTAATTGATTGCGGGGATCGTTCAATGCCATTGTGCCCGCCTCTGAATGGAAGACGACGGTCCAGATAAACCCACGCGTTCCCTTATACCCCGTACTAAACGGTCCGCGCTCGAACAACGATGGAAATGGCTGACCGACAAGAAACTAGTCGAGTTATTAATCACACGTCCGACGGTGATTATTTCTCCGGAATGGATACAAGAACCGTAACGGAGGTACACGAGCGAACACGCCGTTGGAACACGCGTGGTTCTGCACAATAAGCCTCGATGATTACGAAAATCCTGCCGCCGCCGCAGCAAACAAATTAATGACCGAGTCACTGGCTCTTTCTGATTGAACCGTGCTCGCTTTACGATCTTCGTGGCCGGGGAGAGTCATGTAGAAGTTTGCTACTTTCAACCCTTAACCCTTGTACGAGGCGGAGTCTGCCATTATTCGAATTGGTTCGAATAAATATTTATCTTTATTCGAATAACGATTATGTGTTATTTGCTAGAAATTATTCCAACAAATTAATAATTTCAATGACGAATTAATAATTCTTCACTTCACAATTCTTTATTTATTATAAATTATTTTATCTATCTATTCGAATAATTCTTTATTTGTCATACATTATTTTATCCACTTATTCGAATAATTCTCTATTCGTCGTAAATTATTTCATGTACTTGCTCGAATAAATCATTCGAATAGTGATTTTAAAACAATTTAAATAAGTTATTTGAATACTGATTGTAAAATTATTCGAATAAGTAACTCGAACAACGATCGTGAAATTAAACGAATAAAAATGCGAATTATTTTCTCCCATGAATATTAACCATCAGAAATGGAGTTTTAAATAATTAATAGAAATGAAAACGCATGAAGTACTATTTTAAATCAGTATTTCCAGTACATCTTAAGAGAATGTTACATTATTTCATACGAACATTTTTCTAACTTTCCCAATACATTTCCAAATATTTTTACCCAAGTTTGCCGATGGGCCTGTCCCTCGTTGCTCAATGTAACCCGGTGTCGCGAGAGGCTACAAACGCGTAAACAACCAGCAGTCGTCTATCGAAATCAGAAGCGAGCAGGGATGCACTTACATACGTCCTCGACAAGAAAATCGCGTGGCAACGGCGTTTCCATGGTCCTAAGAGAGCGTATAGCGCGCGGAGACGATGGCAGCGCCGCGCCGTCGTCGAAACGGCCCGATGATATTTTAATCCGATGTTATTAACGATAATTTTATTTCGCCATATAGAGGATGCGTTTCCATTAGTATAGTGATTGCGGCCGGCGCTCGTTACGCGGACGGAAAACGCGGCGCACGGCCGCTTATGACATTCTTGTTATACTCTTTCGCAGGCCGGGGAGGAAGAAACGTGTTCTTTATTTCCCATCGGGACGCGCTGCCAGTCTTCGGCGGCCGCGTTCTTGCTATACTTAAAATCCTAGACCGCCGTCGAGCGTGACGGGACTACGATGAATGGGACAGGACTCTCCTCTTCCTCGTAGCCGATCAATGAGACAGGAGTCCTTCTTTTCCGAGAACGATCCCCGGGAACTGGTTACGCTGTTGGGACTCGTTAAGTCCCGCGGCCCGTTGTCAGCCGGTCCCGATCCAACTGCATTACAAGGTTTATGCGAACCTCTACCCATCGGGCCGATCATGGTTGTTTATCATGCGTTTCCGGCGCGTTCGCGCGACCCGAGAGCGATTCATAACGAACCAGATGGGATAACGAAGCAACCGACGAACGAACGATTAGTTCGCGACTGATCGCTTTTCGTGGAAATTTCTGCTATTCCGGGGAGATCGTGATTTCTTTCGCAGCTACAGTAACAGACAAAAGATTAAGACGAAAAGAAAGATATTGGTTAAATGCACCGTGGTTGCAAATCTTTTTCAAAACGGTGTCTCCAGAACTCTATATGGATGGTTCAGAAACCAACCAGTGTAAGTCCATTACATTTCAAATTGAGGTAAATGAGGATTTCGCAAACGGGCTGTGAAGAATAACGATGATCTAACGATATTGATCTAACGACCGAAAGATCCTATGGTAATGATGTGGCTGCATTGCTTAACTCATTACCAAAGAACAGTGGACTTACACTGGTTGGCTTCTATACCGCTCGCACAACAACTTGCTGCATGGAGTGATCGAAGTAATACGGTGTGAAGAAAAGTCCACACATTGCTAGTCTCAAATGTCGTTTGTAGTTATCTTTGGCTGTAGTATCTTAGAATTTTGTCCAACTGAAAATGTCTTTGCAACGATCCCGTCAGACGGGATCGTAAGACGTCGAAACATTGTTCTCACTGATCGGGAGTGTACCAAAGAATAATTCTACTTGTTTGTTTTACGTAGATTTTGCCACTCTCTTTGTATCATCAATTTTGAGACTTAGAAACTATATTACAGTTACGGACGAAAGACTCAGTCGAAAAGAAAGAAGTTGGTAAGTAAACTGAACTCTACATAACAATCTGCTTCGTAGAATGATCGAAGTGATACAGCGAAATGATATGCTCTTTGCATCATCAATTCCGAGATATCCAAACTATACAAAACATATTACAGTAGCGAAGGAAAGATTGAGTCGAAAACAGTATGGCAATTAGGTTTCTCCCATCGACCACTTCGTTTTTGTGCACCTGGAGGGACAGAATGCTCTGTTTTCTTGCTTATGATTATGATTATACTGCGGATCTTTATGAAAATTTCAATGTTCACAGGTTGTTCGATGAAGATCGGAATGACGGAAAAATTGGTTTCATTAACTAGAAGGTTTCTTCCGACATGATCGAGGAGAAGATACTGTTAATTGCTGTTTATATACGCGTGTTCTTGTGTTCCATATATTTACAGGTGATATAAATGCATGAAGATTGCTTCGTTAATTACAAGAAACAGAAACCATATAGAAAGTTACACTTTCACGTTGAAGTTTCTGCTGTGTTTACAAATAATAAGCCATCATTGTTACATTTCATGTTCGCGATCTTAGATTTAAATAGAAGTATAAGAAAATGAAGCGAAGCTAATCTACAGTGAATCTCGGATAGAAAGTTGTATCTACCGATACTAATTTCGATAGAGTGAAAATAGTGCATTAATATTCTTAGATCCTTTGAATCTTTTTACTATTTGAAATTTCACCTGATCAATTTTGCTACAAATGCGTGAAGTTCAGTTATGATGAACTTTGATGGCTTTCTAGAAAGTTGTGAACGTTTCGGAACTGGTCGATGGAAGTTAAGGAAATATTATATGTTTTTAAATATTCATCATAGATGTTGTTGCATATTTAAAAGCATGATGGACCTCTTATTGCACGATTTTGTATTCGACTACAGTAATGTGTATGATATGATACCAATGTTTCCAAAAATACTTTTGTGCTATTTAAATGTATTTGTCTAGATTTATTGATTTTCTTGTTGCATTCATTTAAAGAGTCTTCAGTGTTAAAACAAAACACAGTAAGTATAGTTCTTACGTGACAAGAAGGCACTTTAATGTTTACATTTCCTCTTTTACTAACTATGCCACTGTCGCAGCTATCGGTTGCTATTGGTCGAAAACGGTGACGAAGATCGACGGAGGTCGCTAGCGACCAATAGTTGCAGCAGTGGGGTATCAGTAAGAGAGGGGAATGTAAACACAAAAGTGCCTTCTTGTCGCGTGAGGACTATAGCTGCAACACATACTTGAAGTACTTCTTTGTGTTCCACAATCTGTTAAAGAAAAAGAGTAATTTGTATTTATACTATGTCACCTTTTAGGTTTAATAATCAAACATTAATTACTAGATAGTCAATAAAAACGTACATATTAATTACTAAATGTTCGTAAGAATATTCGTAACCAACTTATATAAACCAATTACATACCAAGTAATTAAGTAATTAAGTAGACATAATTAATGGAACTTAATTATTTTCGAGCAGTAAATGAAACGAAACTTGGCTATTGAATTTACTTGAATTCTGAAGCGAACATTGAACTTGATCCCATCCCTTCTGTCATGCCTCTATTTACTTTCATTCCCAGATTTTGACCACAGTAGAATGAAACTTTCGTTTTGATTTGAAAGAAGTGAATAAAATTCATATTTAGTAAATTATGTATGAAGTGTTAATCACGAGTCTGATTCGTTATTTATTATATTTTTACCTGCTAATTTTTCAAAATCATATGTTTGAAAATACTTCTTGTAGAGCTACTACTTTCTGTTGAATTAGTGAAACAACAATTTACATCATTTAGTCGCCGAAAAGCAAGTAATGAAGTAATGTTATAAATAGACTGGGTCAAGTAACCGTACTTTAGTAATTAATATAGGTTAGGATCGGGAGTTGCATATTAAAGCGTACATTTATCAACATATTAGGTGATGGTTTGCAAGTTGAAAATGTGCACCTGATGGGACGCATATGTTGTGATGTATACGGTATTCTCTCCATAATTGGCAGAAAAATCTCTACCATAAGTGGCAAAATTTGATCTCTACCACTGGGGAAGATTATACAAATTAATATTATAATTGTAATGATATCGTGTTTGGTATTATTTAAAAATTTACGGTCTAATTATTAAAGTAGAGGTTTGAGAAACTATTGTTAGAAATATTTTGTAAAGTACATAGGTGATGTAAGGAAATGATATTTGTTTGGATTGTAAATTTTGCAACAAAATTCTAGAAATAACTGTTTGTTTAGATAATGCATTAGAATGACAGAAACTTTGGTAATTTTACTAAAGAAAATTTTTTAGATTAGTTCCAAAAATGAGAAGGAGAATTTGTTATTATGTTGTACAGCTGTACTCATCATCATGATGATTTTTATGCGGAATGAAAATTCTGTGCATCAGTTGCAAGATAAAGGAGTTACGTATACATCTAATGCTATAAATAATACAACGCTACTATCAAATTTTTTAAATGATTTTACCGGGTTGCATTTGATCAATTAATTTTAGTCATAAATGAATAAAATCCCCAGTCAAATTGTTATAAGGTCATAATGAAGAAGTAAAAGTGTGGCTTGGATCTGTATTCATTCGAGATGCACGCGTATGCAGTATCTGTAATGACTCAATCATAGTTATGGGTTTTTAAAGAGGCACAGTGTGAAGAGGGCAATTAAATTTGATTACGTATTTTATTAGACCGAGTCCGAAGGAAGTATTCATACGCTATAAACGTTTATGGTCCAGGATCAATTCGCGTTAATCCCCCAAAAAATGAAAATGATAAATGCCACGGTTCTTCCTATCGTTTTTTAACGAGGTAAAAAGTTAATTGGAAAATTGAATCCGGCGTTATGACACGCGTAAAAACAGTTGCATAAAATTTATTTAAATTTTACGTTGTTACGTGGAGACGTTAATGTAATGCAACGTGAAAGTTGAGGAACTCGTCTGTGTGTATGTGTTCGCGAAGTGCCCATTTCCGTGTGAAAAAATTATATTAATAATAATATTAATAAGATATTGTAATAAGATTGTGTGTGTGGGTATTTGTTTACGTTAGGAGAAATAATATTAATAATAATATTGATTAGTTATTAATAAAAATGAAGACAATAAAATACGAATTTTCAGTTAGTACTAAAAATAGACTGATTTCAGATATAAATTTAAATAGGATAAATTTTAAGTGACTTAACTCGTAATTTGTGCGACTTTTTTTATTTTATGTTTATAAAATAAATAGGTTTGTAGTAAAAAATAGTGAAAATATAATTATTATTTTTGTCTGTTTTTATGCTCTGTTAACAACGAATGTGGATTAACCTATAATGTCATTATAACTATTTTTGTACTTGTGTGAATACTAGTCGATGGACTACACGATATCGGCAGAAATTAAATTATTGCAAATAAGAAGTTTCTGGAAAATTGAGACCTAAAACGATGAATAGTAATCGATTAAGTGTAATTGCATTTCATTAGTAAAAGCACTACATTAATGTAATAGCACTACATTAGCATTTCTTAGTAATGCGAACTCTTACTGGACCACCTTGTACATGTATAGTTGTAGCAATATATTCAATTTTACATCAATAAACTGTTCATGTGTTCATATTTTTCCTTATTCGTTTAATACGTTTTGTTATTTTACTGTAAAATTAAATAATACAATATACTTTAATACTTAATAAATTTTTTTCAATGAATATATTATGTTTCAACAATTAAATATATATCTGGATTTAATCCCTCAACAATTTTCTCTTCTTGCCTAAACATTTCGAAAATTAAAGTTTAATTTGCTTTCCACGCTCATTCAATTTTGTTAATAACAGATCTAACGTAAATGTTGTTACAGCGTAAATATACACTGTGGATAAATCGATATGGAGCATCTTTTATTTGCAACGTTTAATAGCGACCAATTGTATTTCCAATCGAAAGTAATGTACATACTCTTATTTCTCGAACAGCTGACACAAATCAAATATTTGATCATTTGGGTGTGCCATGAATTTTAATTGTGTTTCTAACAATTGTGTTTCTAACAATTGTGTTTTTACTATTGTTGGAATCTAGGTCGTCGTGATACGTACCATGATCGACGGATAAAGAAACCGTTTCTACTTACAATTCAAAGTCGTCATGTTCATTTAAATAGCCTCGTTTGATAAGATTCGAACCGACGGAGACAGAGATCGCTAATAATTTAGTTCAGAGAGATTTGAATGACGCAACATCCATGCATTAGAGTTGTAGTTGCTGTTAAGAGTCATTGCAAACCATCAAACATAACTAGATTACGTTCAACGAAAACTGGCACAAAATATAAACATGGGCTATCGATGAGAGTTCTCTAAAATTCGTCCCTGAGCATCGTCAACTAACAGTCACTTTTCTTTTAAAAATAATGTTTATTTACAACAATAGATATCTGTTTTATATAAATGTTTAATTTATGTTCTTAACCTAGAGGCACTTTAAATTATTTAATACATCTAAAAAAGAATGTAAGAGAATAGTTATAATTTAATACTTGGTTCACAGGTTTGTACTTAGTTTCGATAAGAGCTAGTTAGTTATTGCACAATTAAGTACTTGTGTAAGTGGTATAAGCAATTAGTGGTAAAAACGCTTATGGAGTTAAATAGCCTGTTTGTTTTTTTATTTAAGACATCATTTTCATTGTATCAGGTCTAGTAATAATTAATGTCGTTTTCCAATACATTTTTAAAACTAATTTATTTAAACAAAGCAAAACAATTTAATCAACGATATAGTCGCCGTTGTTTTCAACTACTTGTGCCCAACGCTCAGATAGTTTTTTAATCCCTCTATTGTAAAATTCTTGTGATTTTGATTCAAAAAATTCGGTCAGGGCGTTTTTGAGACACTCTTCAGTATTGAAATGTTTTTCAAGAAGAAAATTTTGCAATGAATGAAACAAATTATAATCGGATGGGGCAATATCTGGAGAATATGCAGGTTGTGGGAGAACTTGCCATCCCAACTGGCGTAGTTTTTCCGCTGTGATTCTTGCAGTATGCGGTCGTGCGTTATCGTGATGAAGAATTACGTCCTTCCGATTAATCAGCGCGGGTTCTTTTTCTCTCAAAGCTCGGTCTAACCTTTCCAATTGTGCACTATACACTTGTAATGATTTGGTTGGTTGATAAGAGTTCATAATGAAGAATTCCTTTAAAATTCCACCAAATACACAACATCACCTTTTTCACATGTAAGCCAGGCTTTGGCGTGGACTGCAGCGCTTCGCTTTTGTCCAACCATTGTGGTCGTCTCTTCAGATTAACATAAAGCACCCATTTTTCATCTCCGGTAACAATTTGCTCTAAAGACGGCAATCGGTTTCGACGAGAGAGGAGCGAACTGCTGATTGCTTGCAAAAGCAACACTAATTATTACTAGACCTGATATATGGCTCTAACAGCCACTCAGCTGCAGCCGCACGGCACCGATCACATGAACGTTCTGTTTACATCTGTGTCAGTTCTCATTGAATGAAGTATAGACTGCGGAGCTTTATGCAAGATAAAAGTTTTCTGATTCAGTTGTAACAGACGGAGGAGACAAAGTTACAATCGGTAACGAAAATATTGGGACACCTTCTAGAACGGAATAACTTTTTTAGAACTACACTAAACGAGTTGAATTTTGTTTTAAATAATACATTTAGATAATGTGTCTGCTCTTTAAATTTTGCTACTGCTTAGAACGACGAAAAAAAATAAAAAGGTTTCGTTTTTTAAATTCTTTATCTGGGCCTATAATTTAACAAATGAATTTAACAAATGTTTTCTGGAGATCTCGATAAGTTACATGCATGCTGAAATTTTCATATATATGAATGGTTAATTTCCAAAGTCACTGTAGAACTAGCCTATTTTAAGCTAAACAATATGTATATAACGTATACAAACAATGGCAAACCTAGAGTGCAACCCTAATAAAGAATTTATTCGAAATGTGAAACACAAAATGTGGGATACTTAATAAAGTACTTATTACCCAAATGTGTGACAAATAAAATTAGAAAACTGGCAAACCTAGGGTGCGTACCTTATAAAGTACCTATTCCATATGTGTGACAAAGTGAATTACAAAGTAGACAAAGAAGGTAGCTAAACGAAGGAATTGATGGAAAACCTACTTTGTCTTCTATAAACACATCTAATTTATCTTAAACTAGATAACATGTATACAAACATTGACGAACCTGGAGTGTATACCTATTAAAGTATAGTCCTCATGCGATAAGAAGACACCCTTATGTTTATATACCCCCTCTTACTAGCCGCAGTTATCAGTTGCTATTGGCCGAAAACGGTGACGGAGGTCAATGGTGATCAATAGCAACCACTAGCTGCAGCAGTGGTTCAATTAGTATGAGGGGTAATGTAAACACAAAGGTGCCTTCTTGTCAAAGTTGGCAAACGTAAGGCGTATACCTAATAAAATACTTATTCCAGATGTGTGACAATCGTAAGTAAATTGCACGGTTGACAATCCTGTGGTGTATACCTAAAATGAAGTACTTATTGCGAATGTATAACAAAGCAAATTAAAAAGTTTACAAACCTATGATATATACGTAATAAAATATTCGAAATGTATGGCAAAATGAATGACAAAGTTGACAACAGGTTAACTAAGCCAAGATGAAAGAATTAGCTATAAACCCACTATTACTTTGCTGACCCCATCTAATTATCAAATTAGCAGACTGCGGATTTTACGCGTTCATCATAAAAATGTCTAGAAACAATAGCAAAATGTAAATACATACATCAGACTTTAATAACATTGCTATTTTCTCTTCCGTTTACTAAAACTCTTAGAACAAGAGACACATGTTTATTTCACTTCCGTTTCTTACAATTGAGATAATAGCTTTTTATTTTAATAATTTTATTTTAAAAAGTTTTTATCCGCAGTCCACTAATCAGTTTCAGAAGATGCAGCTATGGAAGGACAGTGCAGAACTTATTTCAAACTAGACAGTTGACAATCCCATAGTATACGTCTAACGAAGCACACATTCGAAAATCTAATTAGAAAGTAGCTGAACAAGTTATCCAAAGAAAGCCAAAGAAATGATCCAAAAACCAACTCCGACTTATAGAGACGAACGTTTCTAATGAAACTCAAGCGCCACAAGTCGACATCACTCGTGTCGCTCGCAGACTCCGCATAGACGGGGTACTCCATGATGCATGAATTCAGGATTTCCCGCAACCCTAAGCGGTGTCGTCGCCTCGGTCTGGCGCGACGGCAAGAGGTCGCCGCGGATGCCGACGACGCCAACGCCAACGACGACAACGCGCTCGTCAAAAACATCGGCGCCAAACGCGCCTAATCTCGGTTACGTGACCGAGGGAATGAATGAGATTCCTGGGGGCATCAGTGGCCCCGAGGGTACCACTTAGAGCACCGGGAACGAACGAGTATGCTATCAGTGTCCTGCTCGCCGGCAAAAACCCGAGGACTAACGCGCTGCGGCGCTCCCGGTTCTTCCTCGCCATCAACAATGGCGGTCACGTGTGTCGCGGCTCGCGGCGCTTCGTTTTGCTGCCTCTGTACACGTGGCCGCCAACTTTGTCAGTCTACCTACGTGCCACTCTCTGCCTATGCGCCTCTGTATACCACCGTGTATGTGACTGTTTATGACTCTGTCTATTTATGCGACTATCCACGGATCTGTTTATGTGACTGTTATGCGACTGTGTACGTGACTCGACAGTCGCTCACACTGAAAATCGTCCAGCACTATATTTTTTCTACTTTTATTTATAGGATATTTTTTATAAGCAAATAACCGTTATAATCTGTACAGAAATGATCTACGTATTTCATTTAATGAGTTCATGTACAAAATAATATACAGTTCCCTATAAAAACGAATAGAAATTAACATCTACGAAACGGAGATCACGCTAAAACTCGTCCATCTATTTTTATTTATAAATCTACAGCTTTTAATCTGTTACGCATCTATTAGGTCTACCGGAAAGTTCTGTCCGATAGTGTCACTTCAAGTTTCAATCCATATGCACATGTTGATTTGAGACATATATGACTATCTCTCTTTATCATTGCATTTACACACATGTACTCTCCTAAATAAATTGAAACAAAGATGTCTCATGTGATTATTAAGTGAGACGCGATCGTGAAAACATGGCTACCGATAAAGTTCATTTACGCCACTGTATTTTGTACGAATTCCAACAAGGAAGAAATGCTACAGAAGCTTGTCGAAAAGTGCAAGTTTTTGGTGCAGATACAGTTTCTGATAGAACGTGCAGAAGATGGTTTGAAAAATTTGGAGCAGGTGATTTCGACCTTAGTGACAAGCCACGTTCAGGACGGCCATCTTTGATCGATGTCGACATTATCAAGACTATGATAGAGCAAGATCCCTTTTTGACAACATCGGAGATTGCAGAGAAGCTGAGTTCAACTCAAGAAACCATTGCCGACCATATTCGGGAGCTAGGATTGGTCTATAAATATTCCAGATGGGTGCCTCATCAGTTAAGTGAGAATTTGAATGATCGAGTCGTCATATGCACACATGCTACTTTGACGACTCGTCAGAAAATCGCACAGCTAGGCTGGGAAATTCTGTCACATCCACCATACCCCCCAGATCTAGCACCCACAGATTATCACTTGTTCCTCTCTTTGCAAAACTTTTTA